>CAUYRH010087186.1:0-54088 GCA_963574655.1 Perodicticus potto
TGAAGAATCTTTTCTTTTGTCTTGACTTTGGACACGTTCATCACTATGTGTCTTGGGGAAGCTCAGTTAGAGTTGGGGTGACCTGGGGTCCAATATCCCTCTGAAAGGAGAATGTCAGAATCTTTGGTGGTATTTGGGAAATTTTCATTTATAATTCTCTAGTATGGCTTCCATTCCCTTGGGGCTTTCTTCTTCCCCTTCTGGGATACCAATAACTCGTATGTTTGAATGCTTCATAGAGTTCCATAATTCTGTCAGCAAACGTTCTGCTTTCTCTTTCTTCTTTTCTGCCTCTTTAACTATCTGAGTTATCTCAAGAGCTTTGTCCTCTACCTCTTAGATTCTTTCTTCTGCATGGTCTAATCTGTTGTTGATACTTTCTATTGTATCTTTAAGTTCCCAAATTGACTGCTTCATTTCCCTCATCTCTGCCATATCCTTTTTATATTCTTCATAGCGTTCATCTCTTACTTGATTCTGTTTTTGGATTTCTTTTTCCATTTTATTCAGCATTTTCCTTCAATATTTCCTTCATTTCTTTGATTGTTTTCATCATCTGTATTCTAAATTCCCTTTCTGTCATTTCTAACATTTCCTTATAGGGTGGAATCCTCTGCAGTATCTACCTCACAGCCCCTTGAGGGAGTGGCTCTGGACTGGTTTTTCATGATGCCAGGAGTTTTCTGCTGATTCTTCCTCATGAGTGATTTCTTTTATCTATTTCCTTGCCCTAATTTTCCTTTCACTTCTTCCTGTTTTTTAAGTTGCCGTGCCTCTGGACTAGGGTTTCGATGAGTCCTCTTGGTACAGGATCAGAAGGATGAGAAGATTGAAGAGCTAGAAGGGAATAAAGAAAGAAAGAGAGAAAAAAAGAGGAAAAAAAAAAAAAAAGAAAGAAAGAAAAAGAGAAGAAAAAGGAGAAAAGAAAGTGGGTGGGTAGAAGCAACTATCGACCAAAAGAAGAGAGGCACAGAAAGAAGGGGATGGGAGCAATATAGGTGTACAGTAGGGTACTTTAACCCAACCTTAAGAACCCCCAACCTCTGGGGGTGTCAGCTTGGGTGGTTAGGTCTGCTGCTCTTTGCCAGCCTTTGTGAACATAGTACCCCACCTCTACCAAGTAGAGAGGAAAGATAAAAATGCAATAAATCAAACCAAAACAAGCAAACTGAAAACTTTATGGGATAAAATTGGGGGATAAAAAGCAATTAATATGGGTAGAAACGCTAGCAAAATTGAAGTTCTAAATGTTGAAAAAGGCAACAATGGAAAATTATATTTAAACTAGAAAAATAAAGAAATAAAAGAAGAAAAAAGAAAAGAAAAATTTTTAAGGAAAATGCTGAAATTAAAAATTAAACAACAATAACAAAACAAACAAACAACAACAAAAAAAACACAAAGCAAAACAAAACCAAAAACAAAGCAGTATATATATCTTGCTAATATTGTCTGGGCATGAGGTAATCTTCTGGGATATGATATGTTAGTCACAACGTTGATACGGCTGTACATAATGGAGACCAGAGGCCTCTAATGATTTCTCAAACCCCGCAGGTTGGCGAGCTTAAATCCTCCTCAGCTTGCTAGGAAGGCACTTTAAATTGCTAACTTGGGCTAAGCAGAAGCTTTCCCAGGAAAGCGCTTGTGGGTGGAATCACTCCAGATTAGGCTATCCACTTATCCAGTGTGCCAAAACCAGTCTCACCCTATGCCCCTGAGGGCTAAGGCTGCAAGACGTCTCAGTCCCTGCCTTTAGGCTGCTCAGTCACTAGATTACTTGCTCCCTCCTGATGCTTATTCTGCAACCCTGAGGGTGGAGCTTGCCAGGGCAGTCCTCCCACAATGGCTCCACACAGCCCACAACCAAACACTGGGGGCTCCGTCTGGCTCGGTGGCCCAGTCTGGGGACCCAACTCAAAGACCTCCGCACTCTTGCCCAAGTTCTCCCAAGGCAGTTCAACCGAGTGCCAAGTCCAAAAGAAACCCAAACAGCTCACAGGTAAGGCCTTTCCAGCTTGCAGTCTCTCTGCTGCTACAACCACAGCTGCCAGGAGGATCAGACTGAACGAACACACGCAACCAGCAGATCTCCACCGCTTTTACCTTTCTCAGGGGGTCCAGAAGTCTCATGCTGTCTCCCTGCATCCCCAAGTGGATGTTTCTGGGCAGATCCCGCCAGCCAGAGATGCCTGAAGTCTTCTCTCCCCAGTCTCACTGTGCCCAGTTGCAAGGAAGCTGTTACTCGGCCGCCATCTTGCTCCGCCCCCTCAGCCCTGACCAGTTTTGATGGTCCTTTTGGGTCAACACAGGATTTTCTATAAGCCTCCAAGTCCTGCCTCTCCTGTCAATCACCCATGACGGAGAGAGCCTGCATTCCACGCCTCCCAGCTTGGGCCTTCTGCTCGGATCTCCCCACTCCTGCTGCTGTTCCATCTGCCTGATGGGGAGACACACATGGGCTTCTTCTTCTCTTCCTCCCTCCCTCCAGGGGCTGTGAAGCTCCATCTCTCTGCCCACAGCAAAATGGCAGAGAGCTGTTCTCTGCCCTCCTGCTAGCCTGCTGTTGGCCATTAACAATCCTTGCTGTTCAGGTCTCAAAGGCATCACATCCCCACCTCAGTGGATAAAATCTGCTGGAAAATCAGCCCCCTCCACCTTCTATGCCCCCCTCAGACTAAAGGGGACTGGAAGCCAGAGAGCTACATTTCCTGGAATTCCAGCCTGCAGAGGTCTGGTCCGAGTCCCCTAGAAGCCCTCATACTGGACGGGGGAGGAGAGAAGCAGTAGAAGTTTCTGTAGTCCTTGGGCAGTGCTGATGAGCAGTTCATGGGTTTCATCAGACTTAAAGGTTTGTAGTTACTTTCGGGGTTTCCTGTGCATCACCTGTCTTGGTGCTAGAAGTGGCCACGACCACCACCAGCAGGGCCTTCTAGCTACTGACTCCCAGAAAGTCAGTGGCCAATCTGAGACTGCTCAGTGGCCTTAGGCTGACTTCGTCTCTCCATCCTTATTTAGAATTTGGTAAATACTTACGTTCCTATATCAAATCTGATTCCATTTGAAATAACTTGGAATATTTTTATATAAACTCCCTCTACCCCTCATGGTGCCTCTATAGGACCAACACACACTTAATGCATAGCTTTTTTCTAAAATAAATTAAAATAATTCTCCCCAAAGACTTAAGCCACACATTCTAAGAACTTGTTAGGTGCATATTCAAAGGTAGCAGGACTGTGAAATTCTTTAGTTCCTCTCCATGTGCTCTGGTAATTACAGAGTAGAGACAGGGTGAGGAGGAACCCTAGGCCTCCCTCTTCCCTCCCCTCCCCAATTTGATTTTCCTCATAATTCTAAATGGAGATGGATTGAGATTTGAGATGGAAGAAAAGGCTGGATGGAAAAGCAACAATTAACAGTGAATATTCAATGATCATGTGCTAGGCACTGTGCTGGATGCCATACAGAAATTACCATCACTTCATTCTCAAAACAACACAATAAGCACACACAATAACTGTGAATACCCATCCTGGGCAAGGCCTCACTCTGGGAGAGGCGCTGTGCTAGGGGCTTGTCCACACTATCAGGTTTGATTCTGTTATCAGGTAGATGCTGTCATCACACCATTTAACAGACATGGAAACCAAGGTACAGTGAGGTTAAGTAGCTCATCCAAAGCTGATGAAAGTTCAGGGAAGGTGTGGTTGGAAGCATTCTCACTGGCAATCAAATCCTAAAGATGCCAAGCTGACCCCACCCTGCACTCTGCTTTCTGAACCCTCTCACACCTGCTGGTGTTGGTATTCCTTCCCTTCCCAGGACCACTAGGTCTTTGGACCCATCCCAAGCATTCCCAGGGTCATGTGATTAAAGTAACTTACCCTTTTTTGTCAAGAAGGTTTCCCTTTCCCCAGGAACAATTTCCATTCAAAAGAATTGGATTAACCTTGCTCAGTAATGAGAGTTCTGGTTTTGAGCCTGATAGGTTTGCTCATTTCTCCTCCTTCCCTATCTCGTGCTCTCCTGGCCCCACCTTCCCCTTCTGAAATCATGCTCAGAGGCACTCTATCTCCTCTCTGAAGCCTCCTTCAGCCTAAGATTTCACCATGCTCACAGCATCACATCTAGACTTGGCTTGGCAGTAAGTAACCCCTCCTTTTCCCGGAAGCCTCCTTTCTCCCAATTCCCCCTCTTCCGAACCTTACAAGTAATTTCTCAGCTAGGGAGAAGCATGCTGCAAGCCAGGGAGACAGCCTTACCACTGGAACAATTCCAAAGGGCAGTATGGAGCATTAGCCCATCTCTCATTCCCTCCATTCCCGTAAAGCCATCCCAAATAAACAGAACCTCTGTACAGTGCACTTGCTACATAGATGTAGCATCATGCCCCCTATTCCTGCCAGAGGCACCCTTAAGTTCTAGGGACCCCTCCGGGCATAGGTACATTGGCTTGGAGTATCTACTCTGACATTCCAGATCATCCCCACACTTGGAGAAGTGAGATAGCTGGAGTGACAGGAGACAGGACAAGAGGCAAGGGAGGGGAGGGAAGCAGAGATGAATTGAAGAATGAGCCTCATCTCTGGATTTCACTGCAGGGCCTCTGAGAAAGGGTACACAGGACATAATTAGCATACACATAGCCACACATACACAAATTGCAGAACCATTATTTTGTAATTTCCATAACGAAGCCTTTGGAATAACAATCAAGCTAAGGGAAAAAGAAGGAGAATAACCCTGAGGGATCTCAGGACTGTAGGTCTGTCCTGTCAAAGTCCTCCTGCTCAGCTCTCCACCATCACCATCTATGATGGCTGAGCTCTGGGAGGCAGCATGCTGATGGAGGCTTCTTCTCCTGTGGGGTTACTGAGCAGAGCCTTTCTGAGCACGTACACTAATGGGGTCAGGGAATTTG
This sequence comes from Perodicticus potto, assembly GCA_963574655.1. Classification (NCBI taxonomy): domain Eukaryota; kingdom Metazoa; phylum Chordata; class Mammalia; order Primates; family Lorisidae; genus Perodicticus; species Perodicticus potto. The sequence continues at coordinate 4,925 of CAUYRH010087186.1, forward strand.
TGGCAGTAGCAGCAGCAGGCAGAAGTCTCCTCGTGTACCAGTTTGATAAGAGGTGTGGGCTGCCATGGCATGGAGGCACGGTCTGTATGGAATGGAGGCATGGCTATGAGATGGCAGCATGGACCCTATGAGATGGAGGCATGGGCCCTACGGGATGGAGGCATGGTCCATATGAGATGGAGGTGTGGTCTCTATGAGATGGAGGAATGGACCCTATGGGATGGAGGAATGGTGTCCATGGAATAAAGCATGGACCCTATGGGATGGAGGAATGGTCCCTATGGAATGGAGGCATGGTCCCTATGGAATGGAGCATAGACCCTACAGGATGGAGCCATGGTCCCTATGAGATGAAACATGGTCCCTATGGGATGGAAGCCTGGTATCTATGGGATAGAGGCATGGACCCTGTGGGATGGAGTCATGGTTCCTATGGGATGGAAGCCTGGAGACTATGAGATGGTGGCATGGACGCTATGGGATGGAGGCATGGTTCCTCTAGGATGCAGGCATGGACCCTGTGAGATGGAGGCACAGTCCCTATGGAATGGAGCATAGACCCTACAGCATAAAGGCATGGTCTCTATGGGATGGAGGCATGGACCCTATGGGGTGGAGGCATGGACCCTATGAGATGGAGGCATGGTCCCTATGGAACAGAGCCTGGACCCTATGGCACGGAGGCATGGTCCCTATGAGATGGAAGCCTGGTATCTATGGAATGGAGGCATAGTCCCTATGCAATGGAGCATGGACCCTATGGGATGGAGGCATGGGTTCTATGGGCTGGGGCATGGATCCTATGGGATGGAGGCATGGTCTCTATGCAATGGAAGCATAGTCTCTATATCAGTGGTTCTCAACCTTCCTAATGCCACAACCCTTAATATAGTTCCTCATCTTGTGGTGACCCCCAACCATAAAATTACTTTCATTGCTACTTCATAACTATAATTTTGCTACTGTTATGAATCGTAATGTAAATATCTGATATGCAGGATGTATTTTCATTGTCACAAAGGGGTCGTGACCCACAGGTTGAGAACTGCTGCTCTATATGATGGAGCATGGATCCTATGGGATAGAGGCATGGACCCTATGAGATAGAGGCATAGATCCTATGGGATTAAGACCTTGTCTCTATAAGATGGAGGTCTGGGCCCCTTTTGAACAGAGGCATTGGCCCATAAGAAGGTTACCATCTTTGTGCAGGCTCAGAGCACTATGATCAACTCATTCTGGCATTCTGGGCCATCACTACCTAAGCTCAAGAGCGGCATGTAAGATGGTGCTTTTGTGGGTAACTGTTTAGTGAGGGTTTTGTTAGTTAGTGTTTACTTATGCCCATGACTCCCCACACACTCCTAACCCCAGAACTATTTGGGGCTTAGCACTACAGAGCTGCATGCTGAATTATGGAGCACTGTAGTGTTTACTCTCAAGAACTCTTAGCCCAGTGACCTCCTGTGGAGGTTACTATGGTTGTAGGAACCAGAAAAAAGGAAAGCAGACGCAGATAAGGGAATGACCCCGCCAAGACCTGTGAGAAGGCCTCTAAGTATATGGTAAGTACTCAACAAACACAGGTTGAATCTTAAGCCCCACTATGAAGAAAGTATAATTTCTTTTTTTTAAATTTAATCATAGCTGTGTACATTAATGCAATCATGGGGTACAATGTGTTGGTTTTATATACAATTTGAAATATTTTCATCAAACTGGTTAACATAGCTTTCATGGCGTTTTCTTAGTTATTGTGTTCAGATATTTATATTCTGCATTTAGTAAGTTTCACCTGTACCCTTCTAAGATTCACCATATGTGTGGACCCACCAATTACTCTCCCTTCACCCATCCTACCCTCTCCCCTCCCTTGCCCCTTGCCCCATATTTTTGTGCTATAATTGGGTTATAGCTTTCATATTTATATTTTTAAAAGAATATATATTTAGGAAACATAAAAACATGACAGAAGGCTTCCCAGACCTCTTTACAAAATAAAATAGATCTATACATATTTTCATAAGAACACGGGTATAACAGTTATCAATAGAGGAACCATATTGATAAAGAAATAGGTCAAAAAACAAAAAACAAAATGAATACTATTAAACACATATCACTGTGGTTGGTAATCATGTGCACTCAGCTTTATAACCTCATTTCTGAGATATCATGATGGGTAACCTAAGCCTTTTGATGAGATCAGTCAAACCCCGTGATGGGTCACCACTACATTACCACCTCATCAGTTGCCAAAAAACCTAAGTGTCAAGAAATTTTACCTTTCACAAATGCAGATGTACAAAAGGGATATTTCTTTATTTATCAAGACAGTTTCAATGTTTTTACATGGACAATGCTTACACACAAAGCCAATGTTGTGATAATGCACTTTTGTGGAGTCCTATGTGCAAAACATGTCTAAAATGAATTAGAAATGTCCAAAAGTCTTTTTTCAATTTATACCTCCAGTTCTGGAAATGATATAAAGATAAAATATATAGCACAGCAAATTGTAGAAGGTAATGCTGACAATTTAAAATAGTGAAAAACTCTAAAAAAAAAAACCCTTAAAAAAATTTAAAAATTTTGACATATGAAAAAATGTATTACAGGCAATTACATAGAGCTGGCCCACTTTCATAATTAACTGTATTTTGGAATCTTACATCATGAATAGCTCCTGTTTTTCTTTTTGATATGACTCTCTTCGGAGAATATGTTTGCCTTCACTTTTTATGTGATATTGCTCTTTTTCATCATATCCTATGATTTGATATGTGGGACATGAGCATTTTTTACTGAATTTTTCCATTTTCTGTGCCACACTTCTACGTTGTTTTGGGTACGTGGAAAGCCATTCCGCCTGCACTCATGTACAAACCACAGATGTAGTAGAAACAGTACTGGTGATCAAAGGGCAAACATCGTTGCGTAAGGGCCTTCTTATCAAAAGTATGTGATTACTTTTGAACTTCATTGGCTTCTTCAGACAAATGCAGCTTAAATTCATTAAAAGCTCCTGGAATGTCATCAGCTGGAAGGAATGCCAATGCAGGCCAATGACACGTTTTTCAACTGAAGTTTCTGCCGTCGCTATATGGCATGGCCAATCCCCTCATCTGAGTTTTCCGGTAAATTTATTGGGCTGACTGGGGGGAAAAAACCCCAGCTCTAATGAAACACTTTGAAATTCACTTTTAGAAGCCTTGATTGCAACTAATTTCAAATCTGTGGGTATGGTTTGGGGGATTCGATTGAAATTCATTTTCTTCTGCATAAAGACAATAACGAGATAATAGTTCCACCCAACACGAGGCAACAATTCTGTGGTTGTGATTTTCAGAATTTTAGACGTCAGGGATTTTAGACTTTAGGGATTTAGACTTTAGGGATTTTGATCTTCAGGGATTTCAGCATTCGGGATTATGACATTTGGGATCTTGTCTTTTGGGATTATGATCCAAACCCCTACAGATGGCACACAAATATGAAAAAAAAAGCATTGAGTGGATAGATGAGGTAGAGTTTGGGAAACACTGGATTAGATCAACAATCCTCCTAGTTACTTTATGAGGTATGTATTATTTTTTTTTCCTGTTATACAGGAAACTGGCCACCAAGTGGTGAATGAATTATCTGAGGATGTAGACTTGGAAATGAGTTTCTAACCCAGGCAGCTGACTCCAAAACTAGTGCTCGTACATGACGTGCAATAGTGCCTCCTGGGCCCCCGACCCCTGGTTCAGTTCCCAGATATAGCCTGCATGATCATGCCCCCCAGTAGTCTCTCTGATGTGGGCCTGGCCTATGCCAGTGAGCCACACCTACTGCTTTGACTTGTGCTGAAAACTGAGACAGACGGTCTCATGCTAGTTTCCAGGCAGTAGGACAGAACAAGCTCATTGTACAGAGAGGGAAACTGAGGACCAGGTCACACAGGTCGTCAGAGACCTGGGGAGAAGTCCTTGGGCAAGATGATCAACTGTTCACCAAATATCATCCCATCCATGGGTTGAGCTATGGCTGTGCCGGCCCAGACAAAGACTACATTTCCCAAATGCCCTTGCAACTAGGTGCGGCCTCAGTGGTAGCCAGCCTTTAAGACCCATCATCAATGACCCTTGCCTCCTGCTATTCACACCCTTATCTCCTCCCACACTGAACAGGACTGACCTGTGTAACCTGTAAGAGATATTATAGAAATGATGGTACTTACTTTCTAAAAGCAGCTCATGAAAGACATTACAACTACTGCCTTGTGGTCTTGGATCACTCTGAGAAAAACCAGCTGCTGTGTTCTGAGGACACTCATACAGCCCCATGGAGAGGTCTACCTGGCAAAGAACTGAGTTCTCTTGCCAATACCCATGAGGGAGCCATGTGGGAAGCAGGTCCTCTGACCCCAATCAGCCGTCTGATGCCTCCAGCCCCAGCAGGTATCTTGACTGCAGGCTTGTGAGAAGCTTGGACAACTACTCAGCTAAGCTGCTCCTTAGCTTCTGACCTATAGAAACCATAAAGTCATAAATACTTATTGCTGTAGCCACTAATTTTGGGGGGTAATTTGTCACAGAACCCTGTGACTGGTTCTTGCCGATGGACTGTGACCTGAAAAGTTAAAGTGCCACCTCCAGACCCGTGTGGTTAAGAGGCAGTCTCCTCTCCTTCCCAGAGAGATGTTAAAAAAGAAAAACAGATTATGTATACACTCATATTCATTGCAGCGTTATTCCCAATAGCCAAAATGTTGAAGCAACCCATGTGTCCTCTGACGGAGGAATGGAAGGAAGGAAATTGTGACACATTACAACATGAGTCAACCTCGAGGACATTATATTAAGTGAAATAAGCCTGTTTCAAAAAGGCAAATACTGTATGGTTCTACTTATATGAGATACTTAGTATAGTCAAATTCATAGACATGAAGTAGGATGGGGTTGCCAGAGGCTGGGGGGAGAGATAGCATTTAGTTGGTATTGAGTTTCAGCTTGGGGTGATGAAAATGTTCTCAAGATGGATGGTGTAAGGGTTGTGAAGATACTTGATGCCACTGAACTGTACACTTGAACATGGTTAAAATGCTAAATTCTATGCTACATATATTTTACCACGATAAAGAAGTCATTATGTCATTGTGTGGTCATAAGGAGTTACTCCCTCTGCTGTCTCCCACCCACCCAATGAAGCTTATGCTGCAGACTAGGGTTTGTGGGTCAAGGAACATCATTTTCCAGCCACTGTTTACTGGTCAGAGCCCTGTTATGAACAAAAGGAGAAGGATCCCTGTGTTTAGGGTCTAGTTTTATTGGTAGGTGACAGATATCCAAAGCAACAGTGCCTTAAGCTAGAGGGAAATTCATTTCTATCACATTGCTGTACTCGTGTGGGGACTCTGTTCCGTGTAGTCATTCAGGGACCCAGGCTCCCCTTTGATACTCTGCTGTCTCTAGGATGTTTCTCTCATCCATGAGGCTCAAGATGGCTTACTACCATGTTTAGCCTGAGCGGGGTGAAGAAAGGGGGGAAGAAGGGGCATTGTTTCTCCCTTTAAGACACTGTCATTTTGAGTCTCTGTACTAGAAGTAGAATGTAACTGTTGTTTGAGATATTGTCTGTCCCCTGTAGCCCCACAAAAGGATGTCAGCTGCAGTCCATCTCACCATGGCAGCTATTCACCATGGCAGAAGTGCTCCACAAGGATCTTAGGAGTTCAAAGATACTGAACATGGTAGAGCCCAGCATGGGTGGAAGGAAGGCTGTCTGTTCAACATCAGTATAGGGCTTTGCATAAGTGAGACTAAACCTCAAATGTGTTAAAGTACTGAGATTTCTTAGTTTATCTCATATATCTGCCAGTATTATCTTAATTAACAGTCTTATTATTGGAGCTTGGAAAGCCAGATGACACAAAAAAGCTGAGGCTGGGTTAGGCAATAGAAAAATGGCTTTGGAGTCCAGAGACCCAACTTCAAGTGTCTGTAAACACACTTACAGGCTATTCAAATTCTTACAGTCTTGGTTTTCTCAAATGTAAATTGGAGATAATGGAGATAACAGTATTTGTTGTATGGATTGAATGAGGGAATCTGTAAAAAAGACAGCTGAGAAAGATCTGCTTGGGGCAGTGACAGACACCTGTACCCTTGCCATTTTCCAAAGAAGAGAACAGATGGGCAGTTAGAAGTGGGCACAGCACATCATAACTCGCAGCTTGATGTGAAGCAAATAGCCCACTGGGGGTGCCTGATCTCTAAGTCACGGCTGAATACCCAGACTCGGGCAGGAAGCCATCTGACTCCGGACCGAAAATAGCCCAGCCAAGAACCTATTTGGTTGGCTTCTGGGTACTCAGATTGGGTTTCTGGGATGGCTGACTTTTTTTCTAGGCAGCCTAGGAATGAGAGTCAAGCTTTCTTCTCATTATATCATGACTGGACAGTGCTGGCCTAGAAAAGTTGGGACACTCATTGCTCCAGCTGCTACTCTGGGGAGTGTGGTGACCACAAAGGTGCCCACTGCAGGGTCAAAACCACAGGTCTTCAGAGGCTGAGCAGAGCATGCGGCAGTGTGAGGAGGCTGGGTGCTGTGTAGCAGTGAGCAGTGTGTACTGTGAGTTATGTAGTACATGTGGCATGTTGACAGGCTCATTTCAGCTCACAGCTGAACAAAAGGCTCAAATCTGAGTTTATTACTCTCTCTCACTTGGGCTTTTCTTGATCAATGCTCCCTAATTGGAATGTTATATAACATAAATCATGTAAGTAATTGCATTAGTTTCCCAGGGCTGCAATAACAAAAATGCCAGACTAGTTGGTTTAAACAACAGAAATATATTTTCTCATAGTTTTAGAGGGTGGAAGTCCAATGTCAAGGTATCAGCAGCATGGCTTCTCCTGAGGCCTCTGTCCTTGGCTTATAGACGGCCACCTTCTTGCTGTGTCTTCACACGGCCTTCAGCCTATGCACACACATCACTGGAGTCTCTTCTTCTCTATAAAGTACACCAGTCCTATTCTACAAGGCCCTTATTACCTCATTTTACCTTAATTATCTCTTTAAAGGAACTATCTCCAAATACAGTCACATTCTAAAGTACTAAGGGTTAGGGTTTCAACATATGAATTTTAAGGTAACAAATTAGTTCATAACAATAATTTAATTGTTGTTAAGCTGTGGTCCCCAACCCCAGGGTTGTGGACTGGTACTGATCTGTGGCCTGTTAAGAACCAGGAAGCACAGCAGGAGGTGATCGGCCAGTGAGTGAAGCTTCCTCTGCATTTACAGCCATTCTCCATTGCTTACATCACCACCTGAGCTCCCCCTCCTTTCAGATGGATGGCAGTATTATATTCTGATAGGAGCACAAATCCTACTGTAAACTATGCATGTGAGGGATCTAGGTTGTGCACTCCTTATGAGGGTTGAACGCCTGATGATCTGAAATGGAGCTTAGGCGGTGACACTGGATAGTGGCTGAAAATACAGATTATCATTATCAGAGAGGCTTGGCTATTCAGAGACCATAAGAAATCAATAATTGGAAAAGACTCATATCAAAACCATCCCCTCCCCTACCATCTATGGAAAGCTATCTTCCATGAAACTGGTCCCTGGTGCCAAAAAGGTTGGCGACTGCTGATTCATGGCATTCTAGGAGCCCCATTAAGAAATCGTAAGTAAAATGTGATTTGTAACCTAAGGTATAATCTATTTTGGAGGATGTTCCATGGGCTGACAAGAATGTATATTCCTTAGTTTTGGGTTTGTATGTTCTGTATATGTCTATTAAGCCCATTTGTTCTAGGGTTACATTTAAGCCCCTTGTATCTTTGTTTAGTTCTGTTTAGATGATCTGTCCAGTTCAACCAGAGGGATATTAAAGTCCCTACTATTATGGTGTTATAGGATATCATATTGCACAGGCCAATCAACGTCTGCTTCATAAATCTGGGAGCATTTAAGTTGGGTGCATAAATATTCAGAGTTGAAATGTTCTCTTGATGTAATTTTCCCTTGACCAGTATGAAGTGATGATCTTTGTCTTTCTTAACTTCAGTTGCTTTAAATCCACTTGTATCTGAAAATAAGATTGTGACCCCCTCCTTTCTTCTATTTTCTGCTTGACTGAAATATTGTTTTCCAATCCTTTACCTTTACTTTGGTTTTGTTTTTCAAGGTTAGGTGTGTTTCCTTAAGAAAGCACATGATGGCTTGCGCTTTTTATCCAAAAAGCCAGCCTGTGCCTGTTCAGTGGGGAATTCAAGCCATTAACATTTCTTGAGAGAATTGATAAGCGTGGTGAGTCTATCCATCTTATTTTGTGGAGGTTTGTTCCTTAGTTTTATCCTTTGCAACATGATGGAAGCTAGGTTTGACCTTTAGTTTGTGGGTACTTACTTTACTGGTGGTCCATTGTGATGGTCAATGTGGAGAATAGGTCTAAGGATTTCCTGTAGAGCTGGTCTTGTGGCAAATTTCTTCAAAGTTTGCATATCGGCAAAAAATATTTCTCCATCAATTTGAAGCTTTAGCAGGATACAGAATTCTGTATTAAAAATAATTTTGTTTAAGGTTAAAGGTACCTGACCATTCTCTTCTGGCTTGGAAAGTTTCAGCTGAGAAATCCACTGTCACCCTGATGGATCTGTCCCTGTAGGTCAATTGGTGCTTACTCTTGGCTGCTTGCAGAATTTTCTCATTTGTCTTGAGATTGGACAGGTTCATTACATTGTGTATTGGAGATGCTCTATTTGTTTTTAGATGACCTGGAGTTCAATATCCCTACAAAAGGAATGTTTCAGTGTGGTGAAGGCTATGTTAACCAGTTTGTTGTAAGTATTTCAAGTTATATATAAAACCAGCACATTGTACCCCATAAATGCATTATTGTACACAGCTATGATTTAATAATAATAATTTTTTAAAAAGAAGTGTTTCAGAATCTTTAGTGATACTTGGAAAGTTTTCATTTATGATATCTTCTGTTAGGGCTTCCATTATTTTGGGACATTCTATTATACCTATAATTTGTATGTTTAAATGCTTGTGAAGTCCCACAATTCTCTGAGCAAATATTCTGCTTTCTCTCTCTTCTTTTCTTCCTCTTTAACTACCTTGGTTAGCTAAATAGCTTTATCCTAAAGAGCCATGAGATTCTTTCTTTCTTTTTATTTTTTACATATACATGTGTTTATTAGGTTTCCACTTTTTGCCTTCACAGAATTAAAAAGGCTTAAAATTTTAAAACAATAACAATGTTTAAGATAAAGACTAGAAACAAAAACATTGTAAAGAATGAATGAAGATAAATACATTCAGAAAAGAAATCAGATGATTGCTGCACCAAAATATTAAACAATAATAATAATAATGCAAAGAAAGTAATATTCACATTGTCAGATAAGAGTATGTCTATTAAAAGTATCCAATGTACTCAGCCCTACTATAAAACTAATTTATAGCTTTCATATGAAAGCTATAACCCAATTATAGCACAAGAATATGGGGAAAGGGGAGGGGAGGAGGGAAGATGGGTAGGGGAGGGTAATTGGTGGGACCACACCTATGGTGCATCTTAGAAGGGTACAGGTGAAACTTACTAAATGTAGAATATAAATGTCTTAACATAATAACTAAGAAAATGCCATGAAGGCTATGTTAACCAGTTTGATGAAATATTTCAAATTGTATATAAAACCTGCACATTGTACCCCTTGATTGCATTAATGTACATAGCTATGATTTAACAAAAAAAAATTTTAAAAAAAGAGAATGTCTGTTATAGAATGCTTTGATTCTGAGGCTCAGTATGGAGTCATCAGTTAACTTCTTCTGATTTTTTTCCCAAAGTCTCAAAAAATAGACAAATAATATTGATAAATAAAAGTAAAAGATAATTTCAAAAAACAGATCATGCCAAATCTTATGGACAATTGAAAAAGAAGAAATACTTGAAAATCATTCTACTTAATCTGGGTACACCTGATATTAAAATTGGAGAAAATATATTATTATAAAGGGGAAATTACAAACATATTTCACTTATAAATGAGGATGCAATATCCTAAACAACATATTAACAAGTTGAATTAAAAATTAACGTTTAAGTAGTGTACTTTGGTGAAAAAATTTTGACCAAAGTACATTACTTGAACTCTGAGATTCTTTAGTGTCCATGGTCTAATCTGTTATTGATACTTTCTACTGCATCTTTCAGTTACCTGTTTGACTCCTTTAAGTCCTGCAGCTCTGCCATAGCATTTCTATATTCTTCATGTCTTTTGCCCATTGTTCAGTTCTGTTTTTCTACTTTCTCATTAATTCCCCTTATTGTTTTTGCCATCCATATTTTAAATTCCCTTTATGTCATTTCCATCAATTCTTTATAAGTTGAATGCTCTGTGGTAGCCATCTCATGATTCCCAGGGGGAGGGGAGGTCCCTCTATTGGGTTTTTCATGTTGCCAGAATTTTTCTGTTAGTTCCTCATCATGTGTGTTTTCTTCTTCTTCACTTCCTTCCCCTACTTTTTCCTTCTCACTACCTACTTTGCTTTAAATTGCCTTGTTTCAGAGCTTAGGTGTTGAAGTGGCCTTTTGGTATACGGCCAAAAGGAAGATAAAGGTAAAGAGTAGGAAAGGAGAAAGAAAAGAAGAAGATAAAGAGGAAAAAAAAAAAAAAAGAAGGGGATTGGAAGGAATGAAAGAAAAGGAGAGGAAAAGGACAGTAAGGGAGAAAAAGAGTGACAGGACAAATCATGGTGTTTGGTGGGGTGCTTTATCAACACCCACAGTTCTGGGACTTCGTGGGGGTGGGCTGGGTAGGTCCCTTGAAGTCAGGAGTTCCTTATCAGCCTGGGCAGAAGCACTCCCCCTTCACCAAATATAGAAAGAAATCCACAGTATGCCGCAGTGGGGACCTTCTAATACCATCTTTCCAAAAGCCAAAGCTAGAAGGACATCCAAGACCATGGTCCTCAAAGCTAGAAGGACACCCAAGACTATGGTGGTTTCCTTGAGCCAGACCAATGTCATAACCCTCCCCACCAGCCCTCCAAGAAGAGAAAAAAAGTGAAAAAAAGAGATTTAAATAATAAAAATATAATTGTATAAGATAAAGAAGAGAAAAAAAGGATATATTAACTATTGTATGAGAAATTTATGTGGGAAAGATGAGAAAAGTGGAAAAATCTCTACCAAAAGAGAGAAAAAGGATAGAAATAAAAAAGAAAGAAAGAATAAAAGAGGCTGAAAACCTGTAACAAAAATGGAAGAGTGCTTGCTATTGATAAAATGTAAATATTTGGATTTATCAGGTGTAGAACCCAAATGTTTTAACACTGTAATTGGGTAAATGTAATTGTGAAGGCTATGTTAATTAGTAGGATGTAAGCACTCCAATTTGTGCAAATAATCAACACATTGAATCCTATAATGGCATAAATGTATTCACGATCTATGTACAAATGACTTAATAAAAAAAAAAAAAAAGAAAAAAAGTAAAAGTGAAAAAATAAAAATACAACCAAATTTCCCCTCCAAAACTAAACAAACAAATGACAACAATAAAGGAGAAAATAACAGACAAAAACTAAGGAAAAAAGTGTGTGTACATCCAAGACCATGGTCCTCAAAGCTAGAAGGACACCCAGGTGGTGCTGTGGTATTGTTAGGAGATGGAGAACACATGCTGGATTTATTGTGTATAATAGGGGTTGGAAGCCACTCTCTAGCTGCAAAGGGGACTTGATTTTGTCTTCCTGACTTCTTTGCCCTCAGTCTGGGCCTGTTTGCTTTATCAGCATTCAGCCCCCATGGGACTGTGGTCCCAAATCTGTTGCCAGACTTCACAGGAGGCCCATCAGACAATGTTCCCCAACAACAAAGTGGCCCTCCTTCGGGGATGCAGGTCTGTTTTGCTCACCCCAAGTATGGTCATCGAGCTCAGCAGGGGTGCCAGAGTTGGCTGTGCACTAGTACTACAGGGATTGTTTTTCTTATGCAAGCAGTCTTCCCAAAGGCTTCACCCTGCCAGCAGCCAAACTAATGGGAGAACCACCCACCTGGTGTTTAATCCTGGCCACTGGATGCCATTTGTTTCTCCTTGCTGTTCCAGTGAGCAGCCCAGTCCAAAATCAAAATACTGCAGGACAATCCTTTTCCGTCCCCAGAGCTCCATGGGAGAACTGGCTGACTGGCCAGCCTCTGCCCATATCAAGCACCTGCCTTCCACAGTGGTTTTCCTCAGTTCTCCACCTCCTTTTTGGCTCCTTAAGTCTCCCGATGATTCACTGTGCACCCAGTGTGTTGTTTCTGTTCAGATTCCCCCAGCCAGAGGTGGCTGAGGGCCACAAGGAGCCGGCAAGGAGATGTCTCTAGTCCACCATCTTGCTCTGCCTCCCCCCATAAAATCTATTGTGTTTTTTTATGTCACTGAAAACCCAACGTCATTTCTGAGCCACCAGTATATGGCAAATTACTTGGAAATGTTAGACAACCAAACCAGTTGCTGATTTAGAAGCAATTGCGGGCTTTCTCCAGGATGACAGTATTGGGTCACCAAGAGAATTTCTCTGAAAGTTCCCCATTAATTTTGTGTGTGTGTGTGTGTGATGAGCCACAATAAAGGAAGTGGTAAAAAAAACCTTGCTTGGATTATCATTATTACCAGAGAGATTCCAAACCAAGCAGCTATGATTTGGGAGCCACATATATCTTTAACAGTTGTTCAGTTCTTAGTTATGATTTTCTCTAATATTTGGGCAACCTTGATATACAGCTACAAGGCACTGTATAATCAGTGCCTTGTAATCATCAAGAAATACATGCTTAATTTGACAAGGAGGAGCATGGCATTTCTCCAGAGGGGTAACCTGGGGCTGGTTTTGACCCATAATCTGAGGCTCAGTGTTGCCCTGTTGCACAATTCCCGGGGACACTGCAGAGTGACAAGGGGAATGGTGCCCCTGCAGTTGAGCATGCACAGTTTGTGTGGCCTAACACAGTGGTCCCTGAAGGCCTCCCTCTAGGTAAATGTAAATGTCAGTGATATGCCACTGGCTTCAGACATCTCAACCAGGATATCGAGGAGACGAGATACAAACATAGGGAGACTCAGAACATAGGAACCTTGTGCACTCACACACACAGATGTTGCCAGTCTTCAGAAGAACTGCAACGCAGAATCCAAGGGTAACATCAGTGTTTTGGAGCTTGGAGAGCATTCTTCCATCTCAAACAGGGCCCAGATGGGGGCCTTGCTTCCCAGGTTAGCATCCAGAATATAATGACTAAGCTTCAAGTTAATGTTCTTGGGTTTTTCTCCCTTAGATGAGGAAAAGTTCATACATTTCTTCCTTTGTCTTATCTTTTTTTCTACCTGGAAACAGCAGGTAGAAAGCAAAGTTCATGCTGTAAAACCACTGGCTAAAAGAGGACTGAAGTCAGCCCCCGCAGGACGGAGTGTAAGTCAGAGAACTGGGTTTGAGTTTTGCTCCATTGTGTGATTTTGGACAAGTTGCTCAACCTCTCTGAGCTTCAGTTTTTTTCTCTGTAGAATAAATATATGACCATTCTTACCCCACAGTGATGTGCAGCACAACAGAGATAGGATACCTGAGGGCCCACAGCCTGTGGTAATTGTATCAGTCAGCTTTTGCTGCATAACAACCCCAAATATTGGTGGCGCATAACAATAAGCATTTGTGACTATGGGTAGGCAAACAGGGCCCTGCTTCAGACTATGTCTGAGGATTTAGTGAGGGCATCTCTGCTCCTGAGGCCCAGTCTAGAGGGGCAGCAGCCAGATGGGGCATGTTCTTCTTATAGTAACATCTGCAGAGGAGGGGAAGTCCAGCTCTGTAAGCTTGCCTAAGAGAATCACATAATCAAGCTCAAAGTCAAGGACCAGAGAGGCACACTCTGCCCACCATATATGACAGCAAGAGTGAGAATATAGAATACAACTGCAAAGAAGTGTAGAATTGGGACCAATAATTCAAGCTACTACAGTATACACATAGAATTATCATCTATTCACATTCATTTCTCCAAATAGTATTTCTATTCTCCCCAGGTATTCCTCACAGTATTTCCTTCTTTTAAAAGAGATGTCCTAGCATGGTGGCAGAAGATAAGCACGTGGTGTAAAGATTTAGGAGACTGCCGTGGGACAAGGGGAGGGATGCATTATGGAAAGGGCCATCCATCCTTCCATCTTAATTCTGGTACTAATAGTAAAGATGAACCAGTGCTGAGGGCATTAAAGGAAGAAATGTTTCTATAGCTCCCTGGCCAGGGTAGTGCCTAACCGTGGTGTGTAAAGGTTGTTTCATTTGGGGTGATGCTGTCATCAAGGAGCCCTGAGAGTTGAGAGGGCAGTGAAATCATTTTAGCATTCATAAAGCAGCAATAAACTGGGTTTACAAGAATGAATTGCACCAGGCGCAGTGGCTCACGCCTATAATCCTAGTACTCTGGTAGGCTGAGGCGGGTGGATTGCCTGAGCTCACAGGTTTGAAATGAGGCTGAACAAGTGTGAGACCCCATCTCTAAAAAATAACTGGGCATTGTGGCGGGCACCTGTAGTTCCAGCTACTTAGGAGGCTGAGTCAAGAGAATCGCTTGAGCCTAAGAGTTTGAGGTTGCTGTAAGCTATGATGCCATGGCACTCTACCAAGGGCAACCAAGTGAGAAGAAGATAAGCATGTGGTGGCTGTCTCAAAAAACAAACAAACAAAAAGAATGAATTGCATCTGATAAGCAAAGGGGAACATTCAGAAAGGGGAAGGTCATGAGCAAAAGTCACCCACTGGCTTAAAGCAACAGATATTTAATCTAGTAAGACATTTAATCTAGCTTTTAAGTCCTTAGCCTGGAGGTTGGCAGACATGGGCTGGGTTTGCTCATGTATGTGGGTCTAGTGTGGCCTCTGCTCTAGTCTAGGTTTTTCTGGGGGCAGCTCAGCCAGGGCAGTTCTGCTCTGTGTGTATCTGGTTTTCCTCCAGGACCAGCAGACTGACGTGGGAACATCCTTCCTGGGGTGACAATAGAAGTTGAAGAAAACAAGACTCGGAATAGGCACATTGTCACTTCTGCCATACTCTTGTGGTCAAAGCATGATATATAGTTGAACTCAGTGCTGGGACAGCCCTGAAAATTTACATGGCAAATGGCGTGGATACAGAGAGGGGTGAAGAATTGGGACCCTTAATGTAAACCTGCTAGAAAAAAAATGTTTGTGGCAGCAAAGAAGCAAGGTTTGTAGAAAATTGTAGACTCAGGCTTTCGTGATTGGGATGTGCCCCAATGGTCTCCCTGCCTTGTGCTACAACAGTCCAGCTTCTATTTCCACCTCTCCTGTGGGGCTCACTATGACTGGGGCAGATTATTTTGTCATGGAGTGACTTGTAGGAAGTTCCTCTTGGCACCTAACTCCTCTCTGCTTCCTCTCTTTGATCCTGGTTCTGCCCTGTAGGTTTTGGTTGAGAAGCCATTCACACATCTGAGGCTAGTCCCCTAGCCTGGAGGTTCTGATTTATCACATAATAAGTGAGGGAACTACAGGCATCTTGGTACAAAGTGGAGCAGGACTATCCCCTTTCAATGGGACACTGTCCTTTTACCAATCCAGGAGATAAACTTGGCGTCTTCCTTTCCCTCACCCTCATATCCAGTCCTAGGTTAAGTCCTACAGATTTCAGCCCTTCAATGACACTCTCTTCTCTCTAGTCTTAGCTGTTGTCATCTCTTGCTTGGACCACTGTGGTAGCCTTTCCACCACTCCCCCATTGCCAACCTATAATTGACTTTTCACACTGTGACAACAATCATCTTTTTACAATGGGAATGTGCTCTCAGGTCACCCACTGCTAAAAACACTTCACCTTCAGGCATATCTTGTCCCACACCATGTGCTCCAGCCCCGACCCTGCAAGCGTCCTCCAAGACCCCAGCCCCCTCCCCATCTGGTTCACTGCTCTTCTCCCCTTCAGGCTTCCGCTCATCTGTCACTTGTTCAGGGGGCCCTTCCTGATCTCCTTGACAAGGTCAGATCACTCAGTTACAAGCTCTCCCACAACCATAGACCTCTCCTTTGTGTTTCTCCAGGACCTAATGACATTCCCTTCATTTCTGCAATTGCTTGATTAACACCTCCCTCCTTCACACCCTGTAACAGTGGTCTGGCCACTGGCAGTGAGGGTGGGGCTAATCTGTAGCGTTTGCAGATTCCCATGGTATAAATACATCCACATGGCAGATTTCAAGGCACTGACAATTGTGGTTTGCAAAATCCCTGAAAATGCAATAACTGGCTCTCATGAACTCACGTCAGCCAGTTCCAAGAGTACCATTGTGGCAAGCCTTGTATCTGGTATTGCTCCCTCATTACCAATATGGCATCTGGAAAATAACTGAAGAACCAGAAATATCTGGTGAATGAATGAATGAACAAGGCTGATGACTAAATGAACCTTCAGGATACAACTGGTATTTCCAGGAGATGAAAGACTTTGAAGTCTTGCTCCAAGAAAGGAAGAAGGGAGGCAAGATGTTTCTGTTCTCTGAAGACTGCATATATATTTATTTAACAAACATGTCTGTATCAGGCACAAATCCCAGTGGGGTACAAATACTAACCCCCTTAATCCTATAACATTTAAAAGGTAGATGCTGTTAGTACCTCCATTTTCTAGATAAGGAAACTGAGACTAAGAGACATGAAGTCACTTGGGAAGGTCATTTGGAGCTGGGCTTTGAAACCAAGCAGAGTGACTGTGGAACTGACGTTATTACCAAGTCCGCTGTGCTGCACCAGTGTCAGCTCTGGAGATGGGACCAGTGTCCGTTTGTGTCCCAACCTAAGGTCAGTGACCACTCTGACACTGGGCGTGTGGTCTTCAGGCCACTCTGCCTCAACAAAGAAACAATGAGGTGGAAAACATCCAGAGATGCAGCCCTGAAGGAGGGGACAAGGACAGAATAAAAAGATGAAGGCATTTTGGGGGCCAAGAAACCACGCGGGGGATGGACTTCAAATGTTTATTTACTGAATGCAAATAGGAGGATACTGACCTGGCTGTCTCTTATAAAGGAAACCTTTCGAATCTGAGAAGTGAGTGTGTGACATCAGCATCGGTATAGTGCTCTTCCCTGCAAGTAGGACCTTGAAGGTCATGCTGGGCACAGGGACAGCCCTGCTTATTTGAACCAACGCTCAGACAGATTGGGTGACATACCCAAGGACACAGACCTGACCATCAGCAGAACTAAGCCTGGTCATAGACCAGATGATGGCCCCCGTCCTCTCACGCTGTTTCAGTGTCACTTCCCAAGCCTGTCTCATAGAGTCACAGCTGCTCAGAGGAAGTCAACTCCTGGAGCTAATTATGCTGAGCACCAGTACAAGGTAAAGATGTAATTAGACTTGAAGGAGATTTACACAGAGTCTGGGGGTGACTGCCTGATATTGAAATAGTGAAATTCAAGAACACGTCCAACTTTTGATGGAGTCGTTTATTTAATAAGTTGACTCCTACCACATGACTATGGAGGTTGAAGATGAATTCTTTCCTGTATTGCCCATTCTATATGTAACATCAAGGATCATGCAAAGGAACATGAAAATGTGCATATTTTAGCCCAGAAGAAAAATGGCATTAGTTAGAGGCCTGAGTTCCCTCTCAGATTGTGAGGGAACTTTATATACCAGGGTTAGCAATTTGGTTTTATCCTGTGGGAAAAAGTCTGATGAAGGGTTTTAAGCAAATAAATGACATCGCCATCTTCATCATCATCAATAAAAATAGGAGATACTGTTCAAAGAATACCTATTGAAGCTTTTAGACCTTCACAGCCATGCTGTGAAGTCAGGACCCACTTGACAGAGGTAGAGCTTGAAATGAAGCGGTAACAGAGCTTCCAGGGACAGGGCCTGGATATGTAGCCACATTGATCTGAATTCAATTGACTGTTATCCTGAACACTAGAGCAGCAGTTCTCAGCCTGTGAATCGAAAGGGTTGCGGCATCAGGAAGGTTGAGAACCACTGCTCTAGAGGATCTTCGCTTTTGAACATAATTGGGAAAGACAGGAGGACAGAGGTCTGGGAAGCACCAGCCTTTAGGTGGCTGGCTCAAGGTATGAAAAAGGTCAAATTTATGGAGAAAGAAAGGAAAACCAGAGAAGCAGGAAGAGAAACAGTCTTTCCTTCGCAGACCACGTCAAGGAAACCACCACAGTGGGAACTATAAGAAGGACGAGAGGGAATAACGGTGCAGACAGTTACCTGCAGGCCAGGCAGGAGAGGGATGGGAAAGGAGGTGTAGGATTTGCCAAATGAAGAGGGCGCTGGGGACTTCATAGGCAGCATGTTCAGAGGAGTGTTGGGGGTGGGTGCCAGATTGCCGTGGGCCGAGGATCGCGTGGGAGGTGAAGACAGGGCTGGCAGTACTTCAACTTACTCTTTCAAGAAATATGATAGTGAGGGGGAGGGTAAAGGGAAGATGGTGGAAGGAAAGGTTTTCTGGGAGGACGGAGGTGGGGAGGGACTCAAGCAGTTGGGGAGCCCAAAGGAAAGAAGCTGAAGACTCCGAGCCAAGGAACATGCCCCCGAGGGAGGTCTGAGGGACATATGAGGCCCACTTCTGGGCTTCCCCAGGGTGCAATGACATCCCTGTCCTCTGCAGCCCTAACAGTCCTTTCTCCTCCTTTTCTTCTTCCTTCTTCCCTCTCTTCCTTTCCAGCCACAAATATTTATTGACCACATCTGATGTGACAATACTTGTGCTAGGTTTTATGGCTATTACAATGAACAGGACATTATATATCATTCTTACAATTGAGGGGGAGACAAATAGTAAGCAAGAAAGTGCAGAAAAGTGTATGTGTGCCGCGTTACATGATGACCCTAATGATGGCTGGTCACCGAACAGGTCCAGGGTCCCACTCTGTAAGCATCTACTGACGGATCTTTCACCAAACCATGCCCCTCTCCAGGGAAACCTTATGAGAAAGACATATGTGTATTTCCTTTTGTAGATGAGGAAACTGAGGTCTAGAGAGGTCAGATGACTGGCCCAAGTCACATAATTAAGATAGGTGGAACCCAAGACTCAACTTAGAGTTACCTGTCTCCAAGGACAAGCGCTCAACCGCCACACTGCCTTGATTCACTGTGTTTGGAGCGGTGGACAACTCTGAACAAGATCGGTGGGATGTGTGAGGGCTGGGAAGAAGCCACGAGTCCAGTTACGCCCTTTTCCTCGAAGTGTAGTCTCCGGACCACCAGTATCAGCATCTCTCGGCTGAAACACGGGCTCTGCAGCTCGGCGGGACCTACCGCACCAGGCCCTGCAGTTTAAACAAGACTCGCGGCGCAGCAGCCCGGGGTGCAAGTCAAAGTTGGAGAAGCCTGGTTTAGAGTCCACTCCTCTTACTAGAGAGGAGAAACCGAGGCCCAAGCGTTCGGCCGTCACGGAAAGTGGTAGAACTTGGGGCTTTGGCGACCAGAGCCCTCCTAGGCCTGAGCCAGCGCTTCCCCGCTCAGCCTAACAGGCCGGTGGGCAGGGACGAGGGAAGGACGCGCGGCGCGCGCAAGGTGCTCGGGGCTCCCGGCGCCCCGGGCCCTGCCGCCGCGCCGCGCCCCAGTCCTCGTCCCCGCGCCGGCCCGGCCCGGTCCCTCAGCTCCACCCCCTGCCTCCCCCTCCCGCCCGCTCGCGCCTCCTGAAAAGCCAGCCCGCCCGGGGCGGCGGCGCAGAGCCGGGCCGGCGCACGAGGCAGCCAGCGCGGCCATGACGGCGGAGGAGGCGCTGCCCCTGGGCAATGGGAAGGCTGCAGAGGAGGCGCGCGAGTCCGAGGCGCCGGGCGGCGGCGGCGGCAGTGGCGGCAGCGACCCGCGCGACAAGCGCGACAAGGCGGTCCACGAGCGCGGCCACTGGAACAACAAGGTGGAGTTCGTGCTGAGCGTGGCCGGGGAGATCGTGGGGCTGGGCAACGTGTGGCGCTTCCCCTACCTGTGCTACAAGAACGGAGGAGGTGAGGCTGCTGGGACAGGGAGGGGACTCGGAGGGGGCCCGGCCCGCCCGGTGAGGGCGGGGAGCAGGGGGCGAGCGCGAGACCCCTTCCCGCGCCTGCGTGAAGCAGGACCCGCGCGGAGAACCTTGACCTGGGGCCGCCTGGTGTGTGAACTCACCCCCGAGCGTGGCCCACCTGTGCCAGCGCGCATGTGCACGTGCCGCTTCGCACCTGAGTGCGCCACCTGCCAGCGTGCCTCGACTTGACCGCCAGGGCGTTCTGTCCCTAGCATGAGGTGCGGACCCAGACCAGGAGCCCTTGCTTTTGGTGCGCGCACTGGTGTTTTGGGCAGCAGACGCGTAGCCCCTTGGAGCCCTGGCTTTTCTGATTGGAAATGGCCTGTGAGACGGGGACTCTTAACAGTCATCTGAGTTGTTTGGTTTTTGAGCGCATCTGAAATGCTTTCAGGCACCACAGTATGCTTTACCTGTGTGATCTCATTTTATCCTCACAGTCACCTGTGTAGGGAGCGGTATACCCATTTTGCAGATGAGAAGACCAAGGGTCAGAAAAAACGCTCACTTTCACTTAACTAGAAATAAGGATGGGAGTCTTCCATCACAGGCCTTGCTTTAAATGGATATTGCACTAAAGCCAGGGAGAACTTTTAGGTGAGGCATAGCTGTTTGCTCTCCTGGCTAGTCTTTTGTTTGCTCTTAGGGCTATTTCTAGGGCCAATATTTTTGGACCCCTCTGGTGGGAGAATTGGCACCAAGCAGTTTCTTTTACTGGTCTCAGACTCACCCACAACAAAAGCAACAACACAGATTTAATGTTTGTTTGCAAGCTGCTTAGAGATGTGGAAGGGGAGAAGGAAAGTGATGAGAGTGTCGTTTATGGTGGCATCTCAAAGTTAGTTTGGCAGAAGACGCAGCAATGGATCCAGTCCCTCCTAGGTCAGGGAAGAGGCTCTAGACTTCAGGACCAACTCCTGTCATATCAGGAGGTCCATGGCAAGGGATCTTATAAAACCTTTGGTGGCAAGTTTCTCCTGTGTCTGTGCTCTCCCCCCCTTTGCTGTGCCTCTGCCCCTCCAGCAAATTCCCAAACGCCAGCGAAGGTGGCTCAGAAGCTGGCTGGCAGAGACCACGCTGTCAGGCTGTGCAGAGCAGGACTTCCTGTGCAGGCAGCTGCTGGGAGAGCGAGAAGGGTACTGCTTGGCCTGGGCCCTTTCTTTGGGGACATTCATCCTGAAGGCACAGGCTGCTCCAAGCCTACTCTGCACTGGTAATGAAGTGGCTGCCGGTGTTGGTGGCTTGGCAAGGGGGAGAGAGGGAGTGGACTTGGAGACCCCAAACGTGCCCTGCACTCTTGGCTGTGAATCTCGGCTCTCTGCAGATTCAGCCTTTGTAAGTTGAGAAGTCTACTTGGAAACCCTTTAGGGTGGTCCCAGGCACAAGTTGTTTTGCCATCTTTTTTCAAATAGGAAATTGTTATGCCAGCATACATACACAATTCCTAAAAGCAGAAAATTAGGGTAAATTAGGTTCATTACAAATTCTGTCACAGATTTAAAAAATGGTGTAGTGAGTAAAGTTTTAAAAATGAGTCATTGAGAGTTTTTTTTTTTTTTCCCTACTCTAACTTTTAAAGAGTTTCCATTGGCTGCACAGATCTGGTTTGATTGAGTTATTTAAAGATTACTAGCTTTGTGACTACACAGGCCAAAAGGCTTTCAGAAAGTGTCATCTGTTAGGTTCTAGAGGGTTCACTGGTAAATAACATATTATGGGACCTGCGGTTTACATTTAGTAAACAGATCCTCTTATTTCCTTTTATAAACTTTTGTCTTCTAATATAATGGGAGTATCTATTTTGCAACAATTTATCTTTTCAAAAACATACTTCCCTACTTAGAGATCCCAATAAGAGTTTAAAGTATTTCTCTCCCAATATGAAACTTTAAATTAGTTGCTTGCCCAGAAAAGCTAATACCCTTTCAAAATCTGGTAGAAGTGGTCCTCCTATCAGGATTGATCAAAAGTGTTGCTATTAATTCTGTGGCTAAAGAGACTTCATTTAGCAAAAAGCACTTTCAGTTAAAGCCTTCATTTGTGAGATCAGATGGTGGCAAATAGCATGTGTTTTCATACTTTGTTATTAGGCAGGAGAGAGAATGAGGGATTTGGAAAAATCCCCTTCAGGGTGTAATAGCTCATGTTCACTTTAGCTATTTAATTTGTTTCACAGAAAGGCCCAGGCAAGCGGTATTATGTTCCAAGATAGCAGCACTAAAGCTTGGGGTGGTCTTTTGCCAGACAGATTCAAAGCCAGCCTTTCATATATTCTTGCTACAGACTCCTTGCAGCTCAACTCCACACCTGCGCCCTATGTGCAGGTCTGATATGGGCCTGATATGGCTCATTATAAATTCCTTGCCAGTGCTTTTCTTTATGGACAAATTTTTTTTTGCAGGACATTTCTAAAGTAAAAAAGAGGAAGGGATCCCGTTACCTGGTCTTTGAGGTCACTTTTAGAATGAAAAAGATGGTTGCAACATTCAGGGAGGGAATTAATTTGACCTGTGCTGGAGGATAAAATGTGTAAGTGAAAGAACTGAGCAAATAAAACGCTTACTTTTACATTATCATCTCAGCTGTATAATTCTGGGAGATGTGTTATGGCTATTAAGGACTAAGGCCTTTTTTACAGATGAAGAAGCTGAAGCTTGGAGATGTGAAATAAACTTACCTGAGGTTGTAGGTGGCAGCACAAATCCAGCCACATTTTCTGACTCAGGTCCTCATAGTGGGAACTTGAACTTAAGTTCGGAGACATTGTATCTTGCCTGTAGTCCATGTAGATTTCTTGTGTCAAAGATGAAATGGTGGGGAAATCTTAATCTCAATCCTTTGCCTCCTTGCAGGGGCTTTCCTGATTCCCTACGTGGTGTTTTTTATTTGCTGTGGAATTCCTGTTTTTTTCTTGGAAACAGCTCTGGGGCAATTCACAAGTGAAGGTGGCATTACCTGTTGGAGGAAAGTTTGCCCTTTATTTGAAGGTACGTGCTGACTTAATAAGAAAATAAAATGTTCCTGCAAAGGTAGCTGAAGGCTGTTTATAAAAGCTAGAGACTCAAAGTGCTCCCTTTCCTTTGTCCTTTCAGGCATTGGCTACGCCACGCAGGTGATTGAGGCCCATCTAAACGTGTACTACATCATCATCCTGGCATGGGCTATTTTTTACCTATGCAACTGCTTTACCACGGAGCTCCCGTGGGCCACCTGTGGGCATGAGTGGAACACAGGTATGGCCACCCTGGAAGGTCTGTTAGTCCTGCAGGGGGACCTGGGATTGAGGGTATGTTCTTGTCCTCCAGACCAGTCCTGGCCTCTGGTCTGTCATGATGAGACCAGTTTTCTCGGTTGGTCCCACTGAAACTGAGGTCAGCTCTGTATCTGGTCTGGTACATTCTGTGAGTTGCAGCCCCGAAGCCTGAGGTCAGTGATTGCCACGGTTCGGAGAATGGTGTTCTTTCCTCTGTTTTTCAAATTCAGGAACTGAGCCCCTTGCTAGACTTGGATTCAAGGGACCAGGATCCCAATTCCATCCCTGCCTATCTGAGTATCAGGTTTTCCTTTGTAAAAGCAGGAAGTTAGATCACATCAAGGGCTGCAACCAGAGGACTTGTAGGCTGGTTAGGCTTTAGACCAATGAATGACAAATTTTAAAAAACGTATTTGTTAGCTGAGTGTGGTGATATGCACCTTTAGTCCTAGCTACTTGGGAGGCCAAGGCAAGAGGATCATTTGAAGCCAGGCATTCCAGAGTAGTCTGAGCAACACAATGAGAACCCATTGCTATCAAAAAAAAGAAAAGAAAAGAAAGAAAAAAAGAGAAGAAGAAAAAGTAGTTAGGCATGGTGGTGCATGCCTCTAATCTCAGCTACTTGAGAGGCTAAGGTGGGAGGATCGCTTGAGCCCAGGAGTTTGAAGCTGCAGTGAAACATGATTGTGCCTCTGTATTCCAGCCAACGTGACAACAGAGTAAGATCCTGTCTCTTAAAACAATAATGTATTTGGATTCCTACTAGCAATGGCTGCAGCCGAGAAGCTGCCGTTGCCTTTAGGTGACATATCTGTCCTTTAATTGCTGCAGTCCCCTCTCAGCTCACTCTGTTCATTTACTTTACCTGCCCAAACCAACTCCCTTATTTGAATTCAACCCCCTTGCTGCCTAAAATGGATAATGCTTTAGATTTAGATGATATATTATTCATTTTTGATTTTGTTCTCCTATCATGTTTGAATTTTAAAATCCAAGGAAGACAAATACCTGACCAACCAACTCCTTTCTAAGATGCTTACGGCCGACATCACTGATTGATTGTCGCACTCTTCCCTTCTCAGTCAAGTGCTGGCCTCAGAACCCTTGTCAGCAGTGCTGTAGACAGCCACTGCCTTCTGAGTGGAATTGGCGCACACGCTTTAACCTGTTCACCATCTGTTTGATAACCTGTGGTTAGGTTATGTCTCAAAGTGGCCGGCCGTCCTGAAGGCTGGGATACAGTGAGACTGGGCAGGATGTTGGTCACCAACAGAAGGACGGCAGGCATTAGACCTACCTAGAAAGTGCTGCAGTCTAATAACTAGCCCTGTGGGACACTCCTGCTGTTGCATTTTGCAGAGATCACACTATCTCTCTTCAGGGCCCTTGTTTTTTTTTTTTTTTTTTTTTTTTAGACAGGTACTCACCCTCGGTAGAGTACCGTGGTGTCACAGCTCACAGCAATCTCAAACTCTTGGGCTCAAGCGATTCTCTTGCCTCAGCCTCCCAAGTAGCTGGGACTACAGGTGCCTGCCACAATGCCTGGCTATTTTTTGTTGCAGTTGTCATTGTTGTTTTAGCTGGCCCGGGTCAGGTTCAAACTGCCAGCCTTGGTGTGTGTGGCTGGCGCCCTACCCACTGACCTAGAGGCACCGCCAGGGCCCTGGTTTTTAACCTTCCTTTGACCAGGGACCTCATAGAGGTGTTTGTCCAACTAAAATTCAAGGACATATTCTTGGAGGCCTGTGAGTCCTCCGTCATAATTGAATTGTGTGTATTTATTTTGAAGATCCTCTAAAAATAGGCACATATTTTGGATTGTCTGCACAAGCACCTTATAGCCGAGGATGGTCAGAAGGTTCCAGTGTCTGACTTTGTTTGTGTGCATAATTTAAGATGCGTTTCTGGCAAATAGAACAATAGTGGCCAAGAGAAAGACAGCGGAGAGATTTGAGAGCTTTCTTACTAAGTGAAGTCTGGTTGAGATTATAATAAACCGTAGAAATGAAAGTTTTGCCCAAGTTTGACCAGAAGTGATAGAATGGCATCTCAGTTCGCAGATGGAGGAACGAGCTAGATGAACTCACCCTGTCTCCTACCTACCTTTTAATTTCACCAAATGGCATTATCTCACACATTCATTTTCTTTCACTTTGAATTGTGTTGGTTTTGTAGTTTAGTTGGCGTTTTAATTTATAAAATTAAATTTTGCTTTTATCGTTATATGAATACTATAATCACAAAGATTTTAAAACTGACTGTTTATTTGTATATGATGACATATCATCTTAATAAAAATAACTTTCAACCTTGGGTGTCTGAGAAATTATTTTACTTGAGACAAAAAAGTTGAGAAATACTATTTTGGAGACTCTGATAAAAGCTAACGGCTCCTCTCCCCAACAAAAGGCACAGGACACATCCAGACGTTGTGCTTATAATTCAGACTTCCAGACTCCTGTGGCCTCTCAGGTCACCTCGTTTCAGAATATACTTAGCACTTAACAAGAGGAGCAGGAAGGAGGCAGATAATTGGGGAATTTACCCCAGTGGACAGCAGACCTCTTTCTTCCACTAGTTTGTAGCCCCCTTTCTAAGTGTGGGAAGACGTGCAGTGTATGTGAAACATCACACACAAGAGGAGATTCCTGCCCCACAAATCAGAGATGACAAATGTGGTTTGGAGGGTTCATGTGTAAGGGGTGGGGGGGAGAAAGCCATGCCAGAGTGAAGTTAGTGCCCTGCTCTGCAGGGTGCAGGGTGGGGGTGTGGAGGGAAACACCTGCCCTAGGGGAGCTCCCTCAGGCAGCTCTGTCAGCAGAGGGGCCCAAGTCCCATGGTGGTAGACAGCACTGGGTGATAACCATGCCAAAGGAGATGGATCCCTGGATGGAGTTCATTCTCAACTCTGTCCTAGCTGGCTTGCCTTTATAGAGGAGGAAGAGGGTACAGGTGAGGGTCCCTTAACTACTTCTGAACCCTAAATTCTTCCTCTTCAAAATAAAGGGAGTTGGAAAAGGTGATTCCTTGGGGGGTAGGGGGCTTTGAATTCTAACTTTCCTAGAATTCAAAGGAGGGAGATCAGGGAGGCTTCCTGGAAGAGAGGTTAATGAGCTGCTCTGGGCCTTGAAAGATAAAATTAGGATGTTTCTACTTGAGATTCTTATCTCCCTTGATCACTGAGTTTCATGAAATGAGAAGAGGCAGTTAATAAATTGAGAAGGGGAGTGATGAGGAAATCACGCATTTTTTACCCTCGTAGGCTTATGCTGTTTCCTCCGACCATCACACCTTTATGAGCCAGCTGTGGGATTAGCCCCTTTTTATATAAAGAAAGCCTAAGCCTCAACTATGTTACTGCCCTAGGGCCATCACAACTGACCCATTCCTTTAGTTCCTCTGTTCCACCTGGAACTGGGGATGCCGAGCATGACAGATAAGTGCCATGGACAGCCGTGGGGCAGGGAAGTGGAGAAAAGGAAAGAAGATTTGGGAGCAAGGCTGAAGCAGGATTTGATAGGGCACTTTGGGTGGGAATGGATGGGAGAAAGCACCCCATTCCCTGCCCCCAAGACCTTTCCTCCTCTTATCAGACCAAACCTCTCTCTTTAACTGTTTGTAAAGTTGCAACAGAGGACCTTTAACTGTTTGTAAAGTATTGATTTTGCCGGGTTCTTTGAAGTGTGTTTACCTGGGACGGCTAGATGAAACTGCCTGGTTGCATGTGAGCTCGGGATGTTTTTAAGATTCAACCCTCGTGGAAGTTAATTTTCTTGTATTTCTTGTCTTGTTTCCACTGTAGAGAATTGTGTGGAGTTCCAGAAACTGAATGTGAGCAACTACAGCCATGTGTCCCTGCAAAATGCCACCTCCCCCGTCATGGAGTTTTGGGAGTAAGTGGAAAAGAACTTGTCCTCCTTGGCCTGTAGGACTCTGCCCTGCTTCTGGTCAATTGGCCATAACCTGTCCTTAGAAAAAGGCTGTCTCTTCTTCTGGCCTGACATCTCCTGGCTTATGTGGCCATTTGGTGGCTTTACATGCAAGAGTAGAGAGATCTTCAGGGGGTTCCCAAAGGGGTGGCTGAGAGACATGCTTTTTTGTTCTTTGACAGCACGTCAGCCTGGTTGGTTGCTTATGAGGGCAGGAAGGGCTTGGTGCAAGGATGGACATTTTAAAAATTCATTTTGAACAAAAGAGGAGATACAGCACATTTGCAATAAGCTAAGTCAAGAGTATATTTAGCCTAGAAAGCAGACGTCTCCAGGGGGGACATGTTAGCATCCGTTGAGTAGCTGAAGTGTCATGTGGAAAGAAAGGAGATCAACTTTAATGGACAGAGGTTATAAAGAGGAAGGTTTCAAACGTGTTTAAGAAAGAGCTTGTTTGCACGGCATTGTGTGAAAGTACTTCAGAAGGTGGTGAGCCTTCTGTAAGTCCACCCCTGTAAGTGCTTGACCAGTGGAGGCCTGTTGATCCTGGTTGGGGTCATGTCTGAGTCCAAATCCACTGAAATTACAAGTGATAATTGTGCGGATGGCCATTTCCCCAGAGGTGGGCGTAGTTCTCTAAGAGACCCTTACAGGGCTGCTGGGTACAGTTGTGTAAGTTGTACACTGAGCAAGCTGAGGAGTCATCATCAACATCGTGAAGTAAACACTCCAGAATTGTGTGATGCACAACCCGTATAGCTGGATGCAGTGGCCCTGACTTTGGAGTTCCTGTTATAGAGGTAGAAGGTCCCTTGCCTCGGGTATTGAAGAGAAGTTTCCTTTATTTGTGGAAGACTGAGATCTTTTCTGAGGCATTTCAATCCTGGAAGAAGCCTCCCTTACCCTGATGCTAATTAGTAATAGTGTATGTGTGTGGAAGGGGAGGGAGCCCTGGCTTTATGAGTGATTATAATTCTTTTTCCAGGTTTCATCCTTTTCCTTTCCTCTCTCTAGACATCGTTAGTTCAGTCTAGTTTTTTTATTCTCATGTACATCTTTATACTAGTTATGTATACGTATATGCCTCCCAAACTGCTGAGGTCTTTCTTGCAAATTTAAAATATTTGTATTAATGCCATCCATTGCCTACATTTTTGTAATAACTTTGTTTCTTTGCTCCACATTGGTTTTGAGATGTATCCATATTGGTACATGTAACTTTGGTTCTTTTTATTTATTTTATCTTATTTGGCTACAGACTGTTTCATTGTATGAATAGTCTACATTGTATTTCTCTGGGTCTGCTTGACAGGCATTTAGACTATGGCTCATTTCCCTTTATTAGTAAGCACCCGAGGTGACTGTCTTGTCCAAGCTTTCTGGGGTGGAATTTCTGGGTTGTAAGGTATATGCGTCATCAGTTTTATCAAGGAATGCAAAATTGCTTTCTGAAGGGATTGATCGAATTTACACTCTAAATAAGAGTGTGTGAGAATTTCTACTGCTTCACATCTGGATTGTCCTTGGTCTGGTCAGTTTAGTTTTTGTTTTGTCCCTGTAATGGGTGTGAAATAATACCTCATTATTTTAAATTTGCATTTCTCTAATGACTTTTGAGATTAAGTACCTTCGTATGTTGTTTCGCTGTTTGATTTCCTCATCTGTGAACTTCAAGTTCATATCCTTTTCTATTTGGATTATTTATCTTTCCTTATAGATATGAATTCTTGATGCATTCTAGATACTGTTATCTTTTCCTAGTATGTGGCTTTTCTGTGTTATTTATATATTGTGTACAGAAGTTTTGATTTTATTGAAGTTAAATTTGTCAATCTTTTCTTTTTGGTTTGGACAGCTGGTGTCTTATTTAAGATATATTTCCCTACCTCAAAGTTATAAACATTTTCTTCTAAGAGTTTTAAAGTCTTGATTTTTGTCACATTTAGGAATACAATCTGTGTGGAAAATAATGTTTTTAACATGGTATGAGGTAGCTATCCAGTTTTTAAAATATAAATAACCATTTTTTAAGCCTTAATTACTGATCATTCATTCTTTCCTGACTGATTTGTGAGGCCACCCTTCATATACAATTTTCCTGTAAGTGAAGGTCTGGTTTTGGACTCTGTTCTGTTCCATTGGTCTTTTTATTTATCTTAGTGTTAATACCATACCTATAGTTTTATTTTAAGCCTTGAGCTGGTCAGGCAACTCTCTCATTTTGCTCTTTTTCAGAACTGTTTTAGTCTTCCAAATGAATTTTAGCATCAGCTTGTTAGGTTAAACAACGTCATCAACAACGATAAACAACTCTGGGAATTTTGATTAGAAATATCTTGAACTCACAGGTTAATTTGGGGAAACTGGACATCTTTATGAGAGAGTCCATGAACATGGTATAGCTAGCTCTCCATTTATTTTTATTATTATTATTTTTTAATGTTTTATAGAATAGTGCTGCTTAAATAAGGTCTGCAGAGCACAGGATTTGAAATTACTTGGCTACCTACCTTATACCTATTCAATCATAGTCTCAAATAGAGCATCCGTGAGATTTGTGCTAGAGAGGAGGCTTCTGTCCTGAATGGGCCTGTGTGGTGTTTTCAGACCTTGTTGGGTATGGTTTCCTGGAGGAATGGTAGAGACTTGTTTTGGACCTGCATATTTGAAGGTCTGAAAAACGTGGCATCTGTGGTACCGTAGAGAGCTCATCTTGAAACTGCGGACTGGAAAAGTTCCCTGTGTAAGATACTCTTATTTGTGCACCATTTGTTTCCTTTGTAACATATTGAAACCTTAATTAAATCATTATTTGTGTAACATACTTGCTCATCGTCTGAATTCCCCAATAGGCATTTACGGAGCTGCACCTTGTCAGGTTTGACTTGACCACTGCCAGGCGATGGAAGGCCTTCAATGATCATTTATAGAATGGATGGATGAAGAAGAAGGCAGGCCAGCAATGTGTTCTAGAAAATACCAGATGAGAGGCCTGGTATGGTGGTTCACGCTGTAATCCTAGCACCCTGGAAGGACCAGGCAGGTGGATTGCTTGAGCTCAGGAGCTTAAGATCAGCCTGAGCAAGAGTGAGACCCCATCTCTACTAAAAATAGAAAAACTAGCCAGGCATTGTGGCAGGTGCCTATAGTCCCAGCTATTTGGAAGGCTGAAGCAAGAGGATCGCTTCAGCTTGCGTGATTTGAGGTTGCTGTGAGCTACAATGCCAGGGCATTCAACCCAGGGTGACAGAATGAGAATCTGTCAAAAAATAAAAAAAAGAAAGCACTCTATGAAAATAGTCAAAGTGGGCTCTGGCAGGAACTTACATTGTCATTAAGCCTCCTAACCATCATTGATTACCTCTGCGATCCCTTTGCAATAACCATAACATCCACTCATTTGGACCCCAGTGGCAGAAAGGGACAGCTTGTCTCTGTGTAAGGGCCTTTTTGCTGGAAAGTCCATGGGAGGATGAACCCATGGTTCTAGTTTTCAGCTTTGCAGGTCACATCTCTGTCTGTATACAGCTGAAATCTACATCCTCAAGGTGCTCAAGTATGGGCA
Organism: Perodicticus potto; assembly: GCA_963574655.1. Taxonomy (NCBI): domain Eukaryota; kingdom Metazoa; phylum Chordata; class Mammalia; order Primates; family Lorisidae; genus Perodicticus; species Perodicticus potto. The sequence continues at coordinate 35,763 of CAUYRH010087186.1, forward strand.
TGTCACGTGCCACTTCATACAATGCTTTTGTCAGGCAACTCTAATTTCTCTTCTCCCCAAAGGTGAAATTAGAATATGGTTTCACATAAGTCTGAGAAGGGCTAACAGCTACATCCTTTAGTGAGAACATCCATTTACCTTTGATGAACCCAAATTCCTAGACTTATTTGTCTGTGGAATAAATTGGAAACAAATCTCCCCCCACCCGCCAGTGCACCCCACCTCCTGAAAGCTAGCATGCCACTATTCCAGTAAACACAATCTGGGAAACATTTTGCTCGTAAGAAGTTCTTAAAGTCTGCCAAAAGTTAATTTGGGGGGCTTCGATAGAGCATACCTTTCCATGGGCCACCCTTCAAATATTGGATCAAGGTTTCTCAAAAAACGTTTTCTTACCAGCTGTCTTTGCTTTTTCCTTGTGTCACTGGTTCAGAAATGCCCCGCTTCTGCTTACACCTTCTGTGTGTTCCTGTTTCCAGGGAGCTCAGTGGGGGCCGTATTGCTTGGTCAGTGCCTCAGCTACCTGCTAGTTCATTCACTTGACAAATGTCTGAGCTCCCGGTGTGCATAAGAAACACACTCTGCCGATTTGGGGGAGGCAGAGTCTGAAGACAAGGTCCTCGACTCCAAAAGCAGAGGTCAGACAAGCTTGCAGCTTACTCTACAAGCACTTACAAGGTGCTACTTCTCCTTACCACTGGCCATGCCTTTGCCGTGGCCGTGGCTACCTGCCCACCCCACCATTCTGAAGTTTCATTTTCCTTTTTAGAGTATAATTATAATTATCGGCTTTGCCCATGAGAAAAACTCAGCCACTGGGTCATTCCTGGCTTCTGACTCTGGCAGGGGAATATGGGGCAGGGGAAACATTTTCTTAATGTCAGATTTCAAAATAGGCTCTCTTGGTTTCCCTTAGTAACCCATATGCATCTGGCATCCGTGCATTTCTCTAAATATGTCTGCAGTTCTAAATTTCGAGCTTATATCTTCTGGTGGGATTGAGTGCTACTAAGTGTGTAACCAGTGTGGTGGCATCAGATGAACCTTGATTCATCTTTACTTCCCTTTCTCAAGCCTGAAAGTCCCATCAGTCCAGGTTTTTGCAGACTACTCTCTGCTTGCTATGTATGTAATAGGAATAAATCATTCTTGCCCAGCATCTATTCAACAAACATGTGTTTGTGTGCTGGGCCCAAATTAAGCTCTAAGGATATTCAGGTCTGTTTCTTTATTCAGAAGTATGAGGCCTTATCTTTCTGGTCTATCGTCACTGGAGGAGTTTTGCTTTTATTTTTTATTTTTAAGTTGTGTGGACATTGGAACTGATTTTCTTTGGACATGCAATTTGAGATCAGAGGAACTAGTGTAAAGCCAGGGGGGCGCCTCCTGCTGCTTTCTCCAACCCATCTTCTCTCTGGCCACCACCCTCCTCCATGCTGGCCTCCTTCTAGACCAGGCGTCCTCAAACTTTTTAAACAGGGGGCCAATTCACTGTCCCTCAGACCGTTGGAGGGCTGGACTATAGTTTTAAAAAAAAAAAAAACTGTGAACAAATTCCTATGCACACTGCACATCGTATTTTGAAGTAAAAAACAAAACGGAACAAATACAATTCACACCGCTGCATGTGGCCCGGGGGCCGTAGTTTGAGGACCCCTGGGGACCTTCGGATATACTGGGCTTATCCCTGGCTCTTGGTTTTTGCTGTTCCCTTTGCCAAGAAGATTCCTCACCAGATCTTTGTGCATCTGGCTCCTTCTTATCATTGGGTCCTAATTCCAGTGTCATTCGGGAAGTCCTCTCTGACCACCTAAACAAGATCAGCACCCCAATCTCAACCCCATTGCTCCTTCTTAATATCTACGTAATTCTTAGCTCAAATCCTTGTATCTGTGTTTGTTTATTATCTTTTTCCTCCATGCTGGCAAACGTGTGTCTCGTTTTGTTTACTGTTGTCTTGCTAGCACATTCTAGGTACTCAGTAATATTTGTTGAAATGAACTATGCAAGAGTGGCTAAATGAACAAACAAATGAATATTTCTCCCCTTATTGGAGGTCAGCGTCCTTGTTTGTAAATTCAAAATACTGATAACACCCAACTGCGAGGCTGAGCTGAGGACTGAAGGAGACCTCTCCTCTACCAAGCCCAGTACACCTTAAGCCCTTTGGAAGGGTTTGAATGTGTAAGTGGAATGCACATGACTGGTTCTCGCATCTATGATATGGGGAATAACCCTGTTCCCTGCCTTATCACCACTCCAGGTTGCTGTGAGGATTAAATGAGATAATGCTTTTGAAGTCCTTTGATGCATCAAATGCAGGGTCTCTGAATCATTTCCCATTATGTGAGGAACAAATGTCCCTTCCAACCCTGTCTCTGCAGGCACAGACTCACCGTTGAGCCTCAGCTGCCAAGGCTTGTGCAGTCAGCCTGGTTGCTCAGAGTGGCCTTTGTGCTCCTACTTAGGATCAGAAGTGCCCCCCAGATGCTTTCCCTACGTCAAAACTGAACACTGAGTAGCGCTGTCCAATCCTGCTAGTTTGGATTACCTGCTTCTCCACCCTCACCCAACACATCACCCCACACCTGGCCAGAGTGAAGACTGGAGTTAGCAAATTCTGGGCCCAGTTGAAGTCATTGCTTCCTCCACCTGCTGAGTGCATGACCCTGGGCAACGTACAGAGCCTCTTTGAACCTCTGTGTGCCCTGAAAGTGCGGTGGTGGGTGACAGATGTACCTCCCTTTCAGGGTTGTCCGGAGCATCAAATGACAGTCTAGCACATTGCAAATGTTTGATAAATGGTAGTCACTTACACAAGGAATGCTTTATTCAGGTCCATGAGGATTTTTTTCAGTATTCCTTAGGGAAGGCTCATGAGCTAGGTCTTGTTTGTCCCTTGCAGTGGGCATGGTGGACTCCTTTAGTTTGTTTTTGCTTCACTTGATTGTTCTTTTGTCATTTTCTTAGTACATACAGGGTGCTAGGTACCCTATTAATAGTGAAAAAGATGAGGCTGTGCCTAACGAAGCACACAGCCCAAGAGGAGAAGCTGGAAGTGGAAACAAAAAGAGTTTTTGAATGGCAAGGTGATAGGTTTATCTGTAGGATGCTTACCCAGAGCCGAGATGAGGAAGCCTGGGTGTCTGGGCTTTGAGGAGGGCTGCATGAAGTTGGTGATACTCAAGCTGGGTTTTGAAGGATGAATAGAAGTTGATGTGGTTGGCGTGGAGTGAGTGAATGGCATACTAGGTGGAAAGAATAATGTAGGCAAGAGCACAGAGACCTGAAGTTGCATGTTGAGTTATGTGCAGATTTTACCTGCGATGCTATTGCTCCTGGAGCCTGGGGGGTGACAGAGGACTCTGCTGAGGAGGTAGGCAGGGGCCGGAGCATCTGGTCACTCACGAGTCTATATTGAGCACCTACTGTACAGCAGTGTGTCACTGAAGGTTCTGGAATGTAACATGAACAAAACAAAGACTCAGGCTGGAGTACTGGGGGCTGACAGCACAGATACCCAACTGGGCAGACAGCATTACTTTGAGGCAAGGCCAGTCTCCCGAAGAAAGAGCCAGCAGGCTAAGGGGACAGAGGGTGTCCGGGGTCAGGGAGAGCCTCTCTGAGGAGGTAGTGTTTGAACAGGAAGTGAGGGAGTGAACTGTGTGTGTTGGAATCGAGCTTTGGGGCTGCGGGAACAGGGGGGAAGTGACCCCAGAGGGCAAGGCAGCTGGAACGCCTGTGGCAGAGGGAAGGGACCTCGGTACCCTCCTAAAGGGTTTGAAAGGATCCTGCTGGGTGTCTTCACAGGTTATATTCGTGGAGTTGTATGATCAGTCTAAGGATAAGGCGGACTGTGGCAGCACCACTGAGCTTCCCGCCTGGGGAGAGGGGTGGCTGGGTGAAGGTGGTGTCTGCACCGGTTGGGGAAGACAGGGCAGAAGCAGTCTTGGGAGGACAAGGCTTCACCCTTCCTGGCCGTGCCACACACAGAGGTGAGATGAGAATGGTCCCTCTGATGTATTAACACCCTGCAGCCACCCCCTTGCTGTGAGAGGTCTTCTCGCCCCACCCCCCATTCTTGGTGGGCCTGTCCTGATAAAGGCAGTGATTTTCAATGGCACACCCATGTGCTGTGAGAGGATCTTAGGTGTGTTGTGAAAAATTTTAAAGATCATTAATTAAATTCTTTTTGAAAGAAGTTCAAAGCGCATAAGTATATTCATGCTCTTTTTACTCTTTTTTTTTGATCAAGATAATTTAAGTGTGCTGTGGAAGTTTAACTACAGGTTCAAGTGTGCTGTGAGATAAAAATGGTTGGAAAACACTTTGGTAGTGGTAGTTGGGCAGCTTCTGAGGCTGCCTCTTCCCTCAGGCTCTTTTTTTTTTTTTTTTTTTTCTTTTTGTCCCCAGACAGCAGCAGTACAAGCCAATTTGACATTAACCCTCAGCACTTTGGCTATGTGTACACTTTGTCCCCAAAATTCCACTCTGGAAGTTTATTCTATGGTGTGACCATGCTAGTTACGTATAGCCTGAGAGTGTCTACAGACACTTTGGACAAGTGCCTTCACCCCTCACTGCCCTCAGAATCCTGTGAGCTGAGTGCTTGGAAGTGATGCTATATACTCTCTGTGGCAGTTAAAAAGAAAATGGTCAAGCACAGGGGCTCAGGCCTATAATCCCAGCACTTTGGGAGGCTGAGACGGGAAGATCACTTGAGACCAGGAGTTTAAGACCAGCCCAGGTAAAATAGCAAGGCCCATCTCTAAAAAAAAAAAAAAAAAAAAAAAATGGAAAAATTTGCTAAATGTGGGCGCCTGTAGTCCCAGCTACTCAGGAGGTGGAGGCAGGAGAATTGTGTGAGCCCAGGAGTTGGAGGCTGCAGTGAGCTATGATTACACCACTACACTCCAGCCTGGGCAACAGAGCAAGATCCTGTCTCTGAAAATAATAAAGAATGTAAAAAAGGAAATGGACATGTGTAAAATGTTCTTAAATAGGACACTAATTAGATAAATTATAGAACGGGTAAAAAAAATATATGAGACAGAAAATGTATTGATATGGAAGAGATAAAAGTGAGTGAAAATGTGAGGTGTAGAATCTATCTAATATAGTATGCATAAAAATATATGTACTGTATATGCCTCTATACACGTAGAACAATGTCGAGAAGGATATATAAGAAGCTACTAACAGATCACCCAGGAAGGGATAGAAAAACAGTTTTACTTTTTGCTTTGTATTCTTTTGTAGTATATGAAGTTAAAAAAAAATAAAATTAGGAACATGATTATTTCATAATAAAAAAGTAGGAGCTGTTTACTGAATAAGCCGTTACTTGTTATAATGATTCCTCTTCTTTATGGGACAAGTCCCATTATAGACATGGCTTCACCCTGCCAATTTATTTATTTATTCATTTATCATGGCATTTTGGTTAACATTAGCTTATTTAGTTTCTTAAACCAGCCTTTGAAGCAGGCAGAAGAAAAAGAAATTGCATTTTATCATTAACCAAGCACAATCTGGAGGACACCGAGGGGTCCCCAGCTCACGTCTCCAGAACCCAAAGCCGTCCCGTCTGCTCCTGGAGCCCCTGGTGTGCAGGGGGCAGAGGGCTCCTCTTTCCACAAGGACATAAACTGGAGAGATTGGGGAAGAGCCGGCCTGGGCGGCCCTCAGAGCTCTCAGGAGAGCCACCAAAAAAACCCCAGATCAGCAGTTTGTGCTGGAACAGGGTGTCACGACCTTTTTATCCTAACTGTTGAATATTTAACTGATTTTAAAAATAGTGAAAGTTGTTGTAAGCAATTAAAACACAGCAGATATATACACGTGATACATCTGTGTGTCAGATTATGTATAACTTATAAATACATTTCCCCAACCCTGCTCCCTGAGTGATAACTGTTAACACTTTAGACTCTCTCCCTGCCGATATTACCTTGCAAATTTGGGACCATTCTTCTTTGTGCCCTGTCAAAGCATACAAGTTCCGAGGTCCAGAAATTTAATTCACCCCTTCTTTCGCCTTCCTTTCGCAGAAGTAGGTTCTCCAGCAGACACTTGATTTCTTTACTGCAAAGGTGATAGCTGTCTTTTCTCTTTTTTCTTTGTAGAAAATGTAGTGAGTGTGTTTAAGTAAAAAGAAAAAACAACACACATAGCATTTCAGTTTCCAAGCTGCTGAAGTAGGGAGGGGTTCTTGCCCAAGCCCACAGCTCTGGCTCTCTTGTCCCCACCAGACTGACTATGGTGGCTACCATGTTCGTCAGGTACCATGGAGGCCTTCTTCACTGCCAGTGAAGTTTAAGGGTGGAGGCCCAAGGACCAACCCAAGATCCTCTTTCTCTCACCCCACAGGAAGCTATGTGCTCTGGGAAGTCAATGCCAGGGGTCCCCTTGACAGAGCCCCAACCCCAGGAAGGACTAGTTAATGCTGCAGTCTGAACACCGCACTGCAATCTTCAGCTGAAGGTTGAGGTCCTGCTTGTGTGTACGGGTGTGGTATGGGGACCCAGAGACCATGGCTATGGGGCCAGACAGCAGGAATTTGAATACTGTTGCTTCCACTTATTAGCCTTGGGCTCCGTACTTAAATCTCTCTGTCTGCAAAATGGACACAATGGTTATCAGAGCTGCAGTTGTAGTAATTGGGCTTAGTAAATCCTGAATAGCTGTCATCTACTATTATTATGCCTTTTTGATCGTTTGAGTGAAAATGGTTGTATATAAAATCATCCAGAAGGGCATTTGTATCTTCACTTTGGACGTCTTTCTGTATATCATGGGAAGCAGTGCTTTACTGAACCAGAAGAGTTTTATGTCCAGATGGGTGTGGTAGGGGAAAGGGAGATCACATTTAGTTACTAAGCACCTACTGTGTGCCCTGGCGACTATGTCGCCCTTGGTAGAGTGCTGTGGCATCACAGCTCACAGCAACCTCAAACTCTTAGGCTTAAGCGATTCTCTTGCCTCAGTCTCCCAAGTAACTGGGACTACAGGCACCCGCCACAACACCCAGCTATTTTTTTGTTGCAGTTGTCATTGTTGTTCAGCTGATTTGGGCTGTGTTGGAACCTACCAGCCTCGGTGCATGTGGCCAGTGCCGTAACCACTGTGCTATGGGCGCCGAGCCTCTCAGAGCATTCTGAGGGTAGTGAGGGGCTAAAAGACTTGTCTAAAGTGCCTCTCACTGTGAGTCTATGCCCCAGCCTTTCTGTTCCACCTGTGTCTCTCCACTGTTCCGCGCTCCTGCTCATGTCTGCAATGTGGCCAGCTGTCTGCCTGCCTTGTCCTAGGGGCAGGCTCTGACCAGCGCGTGCCTCCGCTCTGCAGCCCTGTGGACCGAGGCTTTCCAAGGAAGAGTGTTTCAGCAGATGGGAAGTATATTTGACAGGAAAATAAAGGGAGAGAGGAAGGAAGAAACTCATGAGGAACAGCCTAACAGAAGGCTCCAAAACAAACAAAAAATACCCTGCTGGGTTATGTCTTCCCTGATCTTCCAGAAGTTCCTTTAGGAGATAACTTGAATCTTGTTTATAAAAGAACACCATCATTTCCAGCTAAGCCAAGTGTCTCGTGTGAGACTCGTCCTGACTCAAATCTGCTGTGACATTGAGATGTCAATTGGTGCTGGCCTCCGGAGTGTCCTGCATGGCCCTCCAGCCAGCGGCACGAGGCATTAATGAATTAATGACTTAATTCAGGGTCGAGAACAGAATAACTTGACTGAATTATTTTTAATAGAACCACAAGGAAGTGTATAAAACTCTGCAGATTCACATCCATCCCTGCCCCCAGCGGTGACTCTCATTTTCCCTGTAGGGCAGGGCAGGTGGGACCAAGGCAGCAGTTCAGAATCTCAGCGTCCTCCTCAGCAGGATGAGGATGTAGCCATGGGCACTTCCCAGGTGCGGTATTGACTGAGCACAGGCAGTGTGACGTCACCGGCCAATGCTAGTACCTCCTGGGCCACGCTCCTCGCACCCCTCCCACACTCACTTTCATTCGGAGCATGGAGGTTGAGCACCGGAGATCTGGTGGGACACACCCAAGCCAGGAGCAGACTCCCTGCCCCGTGCTGCCCTCCTGTCCAGAGCTGTTCCTAATGCACCATGTCATTCCTGGCTACTGTCTCTTCATGGCAACTTTGCCAGTGTAACATGAAATACCTCAGAAGGGGCAAATGTGGGCCAACTTTGCCTGAGCTTCAAGTTGCTTTCTCTTGGGCACGGACCAGGGCAGCATGGCCTGGGCAGCTCTTTTGGGCTGCCCGAGTCCTGGGGAAGAAAAGGAGCCGGAATCGAGAATCTCAGCTGTGGGGGTGGGAGGCCCCTTCCACTGCGTAGCACCCGTGTTTCCTGGGTGTGGATGTGGCTTGATTGCTCTGTGCACTTTGCCTCCTGTTCACGTCTCCTTAGGAGGTGCAAGTTTGGGGACTGTCCCTGTGCCCCTGCTGCTCTGAATAGTCAGTCCTCACCTCCCCTCTCCTCACTCCCTCCCGTCTCCCCGGGTCTCACCCACAGCTGCGGATGGAAGAGCAGACATTGAACTTGGCCTTAGGAGATGGGTTCCTGGCTAGGCTCCACTACCCACCGGTCTTGTGACTGCAGGCAAGGAAGATACCTCCGTGGAGCCTGTGTTTCTTCTGGAAAATGTGTGTGAAACAAGGCGACATTCACTACAGTGCCCAGTGCTCTGTTCCAGCCTGTGTTTTCTGCACTGTGTTAGATGTGTTGCTTTAGAAAAGCAGAAGCATGGAGGCAGGGCGTTTCCTTCTTAATAACTTTTTAATAAGCTTATTGAGGTATAGTTTATATGCCATGAAAGGCACCCCTTTCAAGTGTATAGTTTTGAGGAAATTTACCGAGTATGAAGCCGTCACCATAATACAGGTTCCATCCCCCAAGTAAGATCTCTCATGTCCACTCACAGTGGTCTCCGTTCCCACCTCCAAGCAACTGCTCAGGGGCTGCTCGTCTGTGAATTGCCTACTGTAGACAGGGCACATAAACTGAGGCCTACAATCTGTGGTCTTTTCTCATTGGCTTCTTTCAGAACATTTTCGAGGTGCTTCCGTGTTGTGGCATGAATTGGTGCTCCACTCCTTTTGTCGCTTGGTAAATAAATCCTGTCGCATGGGTATACCGTGTTTTGTGTATCTGCCCATCTGTTGGTGAACTTTGAGTTCTTTCCCCCTTGGGCTGTTATGAGTAATGTTGCTGTGAACGTTTATGTACAAGTTTTGGTTCGAGCATATGTTTTCTATTCCCAGGAATAGAATCGCTGAGTTTTGCGTTTAACTTTTTAAGAAAGTGTCAAACCCTTTTCCCAAGTGGCTGGGCTGTTTTACATGGGCATCAGCAGTATATAAGGATTCTGTTTCTCTACGTCTTCTCTCACATTTGCCGCTGTCTTTTTGATTCTAGCTATCCTAGTGAGTGTGAGGTGGTATCTCATTGTTGTTTTAACTTATGTTTCATTAAAGAACACTTCTAAATACGTTCGAGAAACATAGGGTTAGATAAAGCTATACAAGGGTCTTTATTTCAGGACTCTGAGAGTCTTTAATATTCTAATAAGCATTGAGAATCTCTAAGGAAGAATCTCAAATGAGGTCCCAGTGTAACCTGGGAACTCAGGGTATCTTGAAGTATTAGTGTTCTTTGGAAAGCATTATCCTAGGACAGAGGTCAGCAGACTACTGGCCAGATCCCAGCTGCTGCCTGTTTTTGTAAATAAAGTTTTATTGGAAGAAAGGCAGACCATTCATTTGCAAATGACCTGTGATTGCTTTCACACTGCTGGGGCTGAGTTGAATCATTGGGACAGAGACTGTATGCCTTGCAAAGCCTTAAGTATTTATTCTCTGGCTCTTTACAGAAAAAGCTGGCTAAGTTCTGGCCTAGCAGGGTCTGGTGCAGTCACAGCCTCAGTGTAGAGGGCTGGTAGGGAGCCAGGAGACACTTGTGAGCCTCTGTATCAAATTATTTGTTCTGGTACTTGGAGGACAGGTAGAATTTTGATGGCTTGGGAGAATTGGGAAGGACATTCCCAGCCAAGGGAACAGGGAGAATGAGCGCTGGAAAGTGAGGAAGGGCAGGGTGATTGGAAATGGCTGGGGACTTGTGTGTGTGTCGGAGGAGGATTTCATTAGGGACAGAGGAAGTCGGAGAGATAGTTCCAGACTCTCTGACCAACGTGGGTGATTATGCCCCGCAGGCTTCACTGACACAGAAATTACACAATTCCCTTCCATCTTCCCCAAGACACGGTAGTGGCTCTGGGCTCTGCCTCTGAAGTTGAACAGATGTAGCTTCAGGTTCTGGCCCTGCTTTCTTGGTCACGTCGTTACCTCCCTAAGCCAGTTTCCACATCTATGAAATGGGAATAATAGTTGCCCTCACCTCAGAAGATGCTGGGAACGTTAGATGGGATTCTGCAGGCGGTGCATTTGGGGAAAATGTAAGCTGCCATTGTCCCTGTTAATACTTTTATACCCCTAGATAATAAGCTCCCTGAGGGCAGAACCGCCTGTTCTTTGACCACTAAAGCGGTTCTCAGCATAGAGTTAACACCCAGCAAATGCCGGCTGGATGAATGAATATGGGATACAGAGGCCTGAAGCCCATGCCGAGGAGGGGCCTTCCCAGTCCCCAGCTGGCTTTAAGGGCGCTGCTCTGGACTCTGAGAAGTCTCCCCATCCTTGAGGAGAGTGGAGGGGATTGCACCTCTTTCCTCCCAGAAAAGCGAGAGCAGATTCCCACATCAGCAGGCAGCCCTGCGCCCCTGGAGGGGCAGGGAAAGGCATTTGTTTTGGTGATGGCCCTTTTTTTGTTTGTGTGTTTGTTGCTTGAGGCTATTTATAGCTTAGCCTCTGAGTGCCAGCTTTTAGGGCGGTCTGCATGGCCCTGGCAGCACTTTCCTCCGTGGCAGGTTAAAGAAAGGTGACCCGTTTGCCGGCTCCGTGCAGAACATGCAGATGAGGCCTCCCCCGGCTGGCTGGGAGCTGCTCCCACGTGGTGGTGGTCGGTACAGCTGGTCTCTGGTCAGACCAGCCCCACTGTGGAGCTAGAAGGCCCCTTCAGGTGTGAGGCTGTTTCCTTCTCCCCAGACCCTTGCGTGCTAGCAGCCAGCAGAGAGGGAACACACAGTGGATTCTAGCCACTGCCCCTAGACCAGCAGTTCTCAACCTGTGGGTCGCAACCCCTTTGTAACAATGTAAATAAATCATGGCATTAGGAAGGTTGAGAACCACTGCTTAGACCTTCAGGGACAGGAGAAGCCCGAGCCAGAGGCTTTCCGGCAGGCAGTGGGGCATGTCAGCCTCAAAGAACCTGGTTTCAAATCTCAGTTTGGGCAAGCTAAGCAAGTTGCTTCACCTCCCTGGGCCTCAGTTTCCTCATCTATGAAGTGGTATAATCCACCTATGAAGCGAGACGGGTCTCCTGGGTGGTACCTGTCCAGTCCCCTCCACTGCTAGCGCCTCCTGTTCCCTCCCTCCCTCCAGGTCTCTGAGGAAGGAAGGATGCAGTCTGCTTTTAAGCTCAGCTCTTTGTCTTCCCATCTCCTTCCCTTCCAACCTCATGTCTCATGCCTGGCTCACCCCAAACCTCTACCTGCCACCACCTCCTCTTCTTCCCCCATTGGCCCCTGTCTCTGAAATTTCTCCCTCCTGGCTCCTGCTCATGAACCAGCTCAGTTGTGCCAACCTAAGGACAAAACAAATGCAGATGAGACAGTCCCTGTACCCAGGGACTCATCTAGCTGCTGCTGCCTCTCTGTGACCCATCAGGGCCGGAGGGAGCCACCTACCTTAATGGCTCCTCCTGTCTGCAGCCCACCCAGTCTGTACTGACCCAGCCTCCTTCCTGGCCGCACCTGTCACTGGTCTCAAATCCTGGAGACCTCACATAACTCCCCATAGGGGACGGCCTCTCTCCTTGCCTTTGGGACTCTCCCTGCTTTTCCCTTCCTCTCTCTGCCGGAGGCCTCAGGGTTACAGGGCTCTGTCAAGCCCCGCCTCTCTCCTTTCTCCAGCTCCCCCAGGTTTGAATCCCTGTATTCTCTTCTGACCCTTGCATCAGGACACCCAGTGGCCTTTGAACATTGTAGCTACCTGGGTGGTCCCCCAGCACCTCACAGGAAGGATTGGCACCCTCCTCCTCTTGTCCTGACCTCTACATCACTCCCGCTCAGCTAATGACCTGGGGTCATCCCAGCCCTCATTCTTCCCTCCGCCCGCCACCCCAGGCAGGAGCCTCTGCTGCCTCAGACCATCCACTGCCCTCCCTGGGTACAGAATCTCTCTAGTCATCACACAAGTGTAGCAAAATCCCCTGCACTGGCTCCCTGCCCTGTGCCACCCTGACCGTCCATTCTCCCACTGCAGCAGAATGGTTTCCTGAAGCATGTAGTTGACAGGGTCTTGCCCCTGTTTATGATTCTCCTGGGCTCCTGCCACCCTTGGGAGGCAGCCCTAGCCCCTTATAAGTCTCACAGACTCCTCCCCACTCCTCCTCATCCTTGCCCCACTCATCACCTGGCCTGGCTGCACTGACCCAGCATAGCATGTCCTTCCCAGGCCTCTCTAAGCACTGCCAGCCTCCTGACATTTGTTGCCCTGGGTGGCCTTTCTGCTCCATATGCCCCCCAGCTTTGCTACCTTTCTTCCTATCCTTCAGGACCGTGTCCCCACCCCACACTCTGATATTGACCCTGCTCCCCAGTGAGGGTTCCCTGCTGTGCCCAGCCTTTCTCTGCCACCACCCTCTCCACGCTCAGCTGTCCATTTCCTTATCTGTCTTTACCATTAGACCATGGCTTTTTTAAGGAACCCCAGGCTTAACTTGGTGTCTGTTATACTGATGATACTTTAATTAGTATTCCTTGAATAAATTAGTAAATGCATAAATGCCACGTGCTATACCCTCCTATTACCTGGCATACAAAGATATGTAAGATAACTTTAGGTGTCCATTTGCTGAGACTTTAATTTGTAAGGAAAAAAGGAAAGTGGTGAGTGATTTCAGGGTTATGGAGAACGCTCCCGCATCAAGGCTGAAAATATGGGCCTGGAGCCAGGATCCCTGGGTTTAAACGCAAACTCTGTTGTTCCTTGTGTGTGACATGGTGATAATAATTGTGGGGACTGTGGGGAGGGTTAGATGAACTCATGCTTGAAAAGCCATTGAAGGTAGGTATCATTATTCCCATTTTACAGATGAGGAAGCTGAGACTCAGAGAGGTGATATCGCTTCCCCGAGGTGGAGCAGCTGGTAAGGAGCAGAGCTGGGGTTTGAGCTGAGGGTTGGAGAAGCATGGGGACTTACCTCTCAGCTCTGAGATTTTAGTTTCTGGGTGGAAAACTTCAGAAATGCCCTCCTATGGCCTGAAAAGGTGTTTCATAAAGAAGCTGCTGGAGACCTGGCATACAGTAGGTGCCCAATAAGTATTGCTCATGTAAATGAGCACCTCTGAAGGCCCCCAGCTAGTCTGTAACATTTTTTGCTTCCCTGAACAGTGTCGGGCGGTCTGTTCCTGGGTCCTTTTTGGCCAGAGTGTTGGCAGCAACCCCTTGATTTTTCAGACCTTTCTTCTATCCCAGAGCTTCATGGGGGAGGGTCATTAAGAAAGCTTTTCCCAGGAAGAGCTGTGCCTTCTCCAAGTCTTCGGAGTTGAGTGCCCCAGCCCTCACAGTCTCAAAAGCCGCCCTTGTGGGTTTCAAAACAACCCCACAGCCCTGCCTGCTGAGAACCTGGCCCCCAGCCCCCCTCTTCTTTAGAAACCGAAGGTCCATTCCTAGTTAAAGTCAGCATTGGTAAAACCTAAAGAAAATAGTTTGAGGATGTTTTCAAATAGTGTCTGGTGGAACAAAAGAGCAATTCATCCTCCTTAGCTTTTAGTAATCTGCTTCCCATTTTGGGAATGAGATTGTTCAATTAAGCGAAAGGGCGCTGGAGCAGGCTGCCTGACTCAAAAGTTTGCAGCTTCCAAAACGTGGAAGACAGGGGAGCTGAGCCAGCTTGCTCCTGGCGGGCCTGCCCCTCCACTCCCCCTCCGGCCCTGCGTGGGTTCCAGGCTTCAGATTCGCAATTCAGAAAACAGCTACATCAACAAGAAAGCTTGTGTGTGACGTGTGTATGTGCACCCCTGCTCCCAGGGGACCTCGTGCGAGTGTTTCCTCGGTGACAAGCTCAGCATCTGGAGTGCTGGTGCAGAGAACATCTAAGTCGTTTCCATCTGCAGCAGGCCCACTTCTTTTCAGCTCTGGGTTTCTCTTGTTCGCTAACTGATGGGTGTTGGAGGCACTTTGGATAGTCGTGTGTAAGGCGGCAAACATATGTCAGCCATGAGGCTATTAGTCTGGGGACAAGAGAGGCAGCGAGCACCCTGAAATTCCTGTAGAATTTTGTGAGCTAAAGTATTTCTCTGGAGAGAATTTTATCCCTTGGGCAACTTTCCAAAAGACCTTCTCCCCAAGTCTTTTCCAAAAGACTTTCTCCCCAAGTCTTTGCAAAAAACAAACAAAGAAAAAATACTATCCAGATGAGTGTGGTAGGTTAATCCTTCATTACCAGGAAACTCTCCTTCTCTGGAGAGGTGGTATCTGGTGGAATAAAAGAGCACAGATGTCTTACTGTGTATAAGGCATCCTTGGGGAAATAGGGCAAATTGCAGCCCCCTGGGAGCCACTTTAGAGAGATTGGGACTTAGTGGGTCTGGTGGTGGAGGAATCGGTGTGCAGAAATGTTTGTGTTTCTAGCAGGTGTCCAAGGTCCATGCTCTGGGCATGCTACTTGGTTAATATAATAGATTCTCTTTAAGGTTTTATTTAATAAGGCCTATAGTTCTAAAATGAATTAAAGCTAAGACATAAAGACGCAAATAAAGTAACAATGATCATAATTGAGCAGCTGCCTCCTTCCTTTCTCAAATATATTAGACTTTTTTTTTTTTTTTTCGGTCTTAGTAGAAGGCAAAGCCTTAAGATGCTTACCTTTTTATCCTGGGATCTAATATAGTGCCTGGCACATAGTAGGTGCTCAGTACATGTGTATTTAAGTGGCTGTTCTCTTTTCTCCTGGCTGGCGGGTCTGAGAGCTGGTTTCTTCTTGAGTAAATCCACTGCCTCACACAGTCGGATTTCTTCTGGGGGCCCGCTTGATTTCTCCGGCAGGGGCTGGGGCTGGAGGGAGCCCATAGCCCAGTGCTAATTGGTGTCATTGAGTAATTAATGCAGAGTCAGGCCCCAAGTGGATTCCCAGGGAGACAGCCACTGAGGGTGGCTTTCATGCTTGGTGGGATGGGCGCTCCTCTCTCAAAGGACGTTCCCAGAGCACCGAGGAGACTGGCATGGTCTAGTGGGAGGTGGTTTGGCAGCCGGGATGGGGTTCGTGGAGTGAGTTTGGAGGGGTTTGTGTTGGTGCCATGGTCTACACAATATGGAGCGTGGCGGGTTTGACTTTAAAGAAACACAAGCCCCAGGCGTGGGCTCTGGGAGCCAGGCCTGTGTCGACTCCCAAGAACTGATGGGCTCTGAAGGAAGCCAAAGCTGGTGGCGCTAGTTCAGCATACCCGGGTCCTCACTGTGTGGCCTAGGCCTTCTGGGACACCCCACTCTACGGCCTGATGGTCAAAGCTCCCCGTGGTGCCGCCTCTGTACCTCTCCTGTGCCCCAGCTCGCTGTCTCCAGAGCATGCCAGGCTCTGCCTTCCGGGGTTTGCCCATGCTGTTCCCTCCTACTGACACAGTCGTCACTCCCTCCTCCTGGCGAAACGCTGCTCGTCCTTTAGAGTTTGGTTCACATACTGCTTCTCCCAGGAAGCTCCCCGTAACCCCGCAGCGGTCAGGATAGGCTATGCAGGCGGAACCAAAGCTCCTGAAGATCTCAGGAGCCTAAAGCACCAATGTTTCTTTCTTGCTCAAAGTCTATCTCCACACGGGTGGCAGGGAGTTGGTGAAGTCACTTGGGAACTCAGGCTTCGGGAGGCTCCATCTTGACAGATGCCTCTGTAAGGACAGCAGAGGCAGGAAGAAGAGAAACTGCAGGCCACACCACCTGGCTCTGGAAGCATCTGTCTGAAGTGACACGTGCCTGTTGTTGGCCAAGCACAGCCCAGAGCACTTCCTGTTACCGCCCTTGAGTTATCAGGGCAGGGACGTGTCTTCCCTTGGGGAGGAGGCTGAGGTGTTTATGGAGAGTAATGTGGTCTTCTGGGGTCCCCAAGGTAGGCTAGGTGCACCTGCTGTCCCGAGCTCTTACCATGCAGTCCTTCTCCTACCTCTGACAACGTGTTCGTCTTTTTCCCCAGAGAGTGAGTTCTGGGCCTTGCTCCTCTCAGAAGCCCCGTGTGCAGCCGGGGTTTGGCTAAGAGGAGATGTGTGGGTCTGTGGTGAGGGGTGCGGGGAGGGCATGTGGGCCCATCCCTGCTCCCCTTTGCAGCACTGGCTTTGCCAAAGGGGGGCCGCGGTGGGCTGTCCCCAGCCCCAGTGACTCTCCTCACTCCCTTCTGCAGGCACCGGGTCCTGGCCATCTCTGACGGGATCGACCACATTGGGAACCTCCGCTGGGAGCTGGCCTTGTGTCTCCTGGCAGCCTGGACTATCTGTTACTTCTGTATCTGGAAGGGGACCAAGTCTACAGGAAAGGTAAGAGGTGGATCTTTAGCAACTAACCGCAGGCCCGGGAGAGCACGAGTTGTCCTCGTTCAAGCTGACAGGGGACCCAGGGAATGGCAGGAAGGTCACGTGGTAAAGGCTGGTGCTTAGGGTGGGAGGAAGGAAGTGCACTGGCCTGGGCGTCCACTCGAGAGCCCAGAGTTAGCGCCACGTGGCTCCACCACTGACTGCTGCACGCCTTAGAGTGATTTCAGTTTTACCTTCAGAGCCTCAGTTTGCTTGTCTGTAAAGTAATAAAACCTTGACCCCTTTGTCTATTGAGTTGAAGTTACACAGGGTAAGCAGGGTTAAAGGGCTTTAAAAATTTGGAAATGCTGAGCTACTATGATGATTTGTGTGTAATGGACACAGTTCCAGGTATGTGTGAAGCAGGTCACACTGGCTGCTTCTGCTGATAGGCCCTGAGATCTCGGGGATGTGTTTTTCACATACGTGGAGTCCACAGCAGGAAAAGCAACTGCTCTCGGCTTGTGGCCTTGCTGTGACCACTGCACCTTGTGGCCCCTGGGGTCACTGCCTCACCAGGGGAAGGGAAAAAGGATGAGGCAGCCAATTCTTAATTGCTGTGGCCTGGAAGTTACATGTGGCATTTCTACCCATGGGCTGTTGGCCAGAACCTGTGGCATGGTGTCACCTCACTGCAAGGGCAGCTAGGAAGCAGAGAGGTCCGTTTTCTCTGTGCCAAAAGCATCAGTGCAGAGGTTACAAAAGTGTGGCTCACAGCCAAGTCCAGCTCACTTACACGCTTTACTTAAAAGAAGAGGGGGATAACCTGTAAATATCCTCTCCCAGTCTGAGGGCCGTCTGCTTGCTTTCCTTACTGTGTTCTTGGCCGTGCAGAAGCTTTTTAGTTTAATCATGTCCCAGTAGTGTATTTTTGATGCTGCTTCAATTGCCCAGGGAGTCCTCCTCATAAAATATTCACCCAGGCTGATTCCTTCAAGAGTTTTCCCGGCACTGTCTTCTAGTATTTTTACAGTTTTATGTATAAAGGTCTTAACACAATAACTAAGAAAATGCCATGAATGCTATGTTAACCAGTTTGATGAAAATATTTCAGATTGTATATGAAACCAGCACATTGTACCCCATGAGTGCATTAATGTACACAACTATGATTTAATAAAAATTTACACCAAAAAAAAAGAGGGGGAGGGGAAGAACTCGTTGCCCAGCATTTTTTATGCTGAGGTCACCCTGGTTATATCACGCCTTCCCTGCCTGCTTCTTGTAAGCGGTTGCTCGTACATATGCTCTGTTCTAAGTTCTTGGCTGGGACAGGGGCTATATGTAAAGCATCCAAGAAAACAGGAACTTAATAACTCTGGGTCCTTTTACATAAGCTATTCCCCTCACTCCCACAGTGGTAAGTTGGATGAGGAAGAAACTACTAAAACGTTTCAGGTGGGCACAGCTACAGGCAGGAAGTTAGGAGAACATAGAAAGGAGATCAAGAAACAGCATGCTATAATTGGGTTATAGCCTTCATATGGAAACTATAAATTAGCTTCATAGTAGGGCTGAGTACATTGGATGCTTTTTCTTCCATTCTTGAAATACTTTGCTAAGAATAACCCAATTATAGCACAAGAATATGGGAAAAGGGGCAAGGGAGGAGAGGGGAGGGTGGAGGTTGG
>CAUYRH010087187.1:0-11577 GCA_963574655.1 Perodicticus potto
TTGTTTGTATGTTTTTCAAAGATACCACTGTCCTTTATCATGTATGGAAGATTGTTTAAAATTCATTTTCCTAAATTCATGTACAAACAATGCCTTGATGATATCAACATTTTATATTAAAAATATTTCCAATTCATTGAATAGAAGTGTAATATTTTTCTTAAGAAACATGAACTATTGTTAGGGATAAATTCCAATTGTATGATGCCCAGTGCATATCATATAATTAACACTTAAATTGGTTTTTCTTCCTATTTTTGTAAGTGCATAGTTTATTTGAATATTAATGCAGGGAAATTTTTTTAGCATCTACTGCTAACAAGCATTTTTCTAGATACAAAAATATGAATTACAGCTCTCATTCCTGAATCATTTATGGACATGTGAATAATTTTAATATTCTCTGATAAGAATAATAATAGAGTTTCTCTGGCAGTACAGAAGGGAACTCAGCCTAGCGGAGGTTGTGTTAGTGACAGGAGTTTGAGAGGTAGACAGAGGTTTAATAGCAATCCTTCCTAGAGAAGATAATGTTATTTAACTTACAAGTCTTGTGATTAAGCAAAATGCAGGTTTTTGAAAAACATTTCCATTTACTTGATTATGACTTTAATACCTTTTAAAATTAGCTTCTTTTCTTTCTTTCTTTTTTTGTTTTTTGTAGAGATAGAGTTTCACTTTATTGCCCTTGGTAGAGTGCTGTGGCATCACAGCTCACAGCAACCTCCAGCTCCTGGGCTTAGGCGATTCTCTTGCCTCAGCCTCCCAAGTAGCTGGGACTACAGGTGCCTGCCACAACGCCTGGCTATTTTTCTGTTTTGCAGTTCAGCCGAGGTCAGGTTTGAACCCGCCACCTTCGGTATATGGGGCCAGCGCCCTACTTGATGAGCCACAGGCGCCGCCCGCTTCTTTTCTTTTTATGTCAGGAGGAAAAAGATTTAGACTTGTCATGTAGAGCCCATTTTAATCTCATTCCAGCCTGCATTTTATCCTCATCTTTCCACTGTCGCCTACTTTTTAGTCATATAAAATTATTCATTTATGGCTCCGGTGTGTAATCCAAGGACTGGGAGGCCGAGGCGACTGGATTGCCTGAGCTCACAAGTTCAAGACCAGCCTGAGCTGGAGTGAGCTACTCAGTAGGGTCAGGCAAAAGAATCGCTTGAGTCTAAGAGTTTGAGGTTGCTGTGAGCTATGATGCCTCAGCACTCTACCCAGGGTGACAAAGTTAGACTCTGTCTCAAAAAAAATAAAATTATTCATTTATGCATTAAGTACGTCACTTTGGAGTCTCTTGTAACTGAACTTGTTCTTGTGGAGATGTGGAAACTTTGCCTGTGGGTTGTTGAGAGATAATGGTTTTGTGTGTATGAGGCTGCTGTGACCTATACTCACCTGGGTGGTCTCTTCTCTTACAACTTAGAACATACCTTTTGGGGGCTGGAGAAATCAGAGTCAGGACTCTCAATAAAGACCCCAGATGAAGAGGTACTTTACCTGAAATTATCATGATAACATTATTTCTTGTGCTGTATCTACAAAGTAAGCCTAAAGCCAGGTTATGGACTATTGCCCCATGAATATAAATGTTACTTGAAGCCCCAACCCATAACTGGTTGTCTGGGGTGGGTGTTATGAAATTATATCTTCATTCCCATGGGCCTCACACATGGTATTCCTTTTCACTACTTCTTGTGAACTTTATTTTTCTCAAAATCTATCTCAAATGTCACCACTCCCACACCTGCTCACACAACATGATTCGTTTTCCTGCTGTCTCATAACAATTTACATGTACCTCTGTAATCACTTTTTTTGGGGGGGGTGGCCAGAGCTGGGTTTGAACCGGCCACCTCCTGTACATGGGGCCAGCACCCTACTCCTTGAGCCACAGGCACTGCCCCCTGTAATCACTTTTATTACATTATTTGTATACATGTTTTTCCATTTAGACTGTGAACTCCTCAAGACTGGGAACATTTTCTATTTCCTTTAAATATATTAGTAAAATACAATAAACATTTCAGAAAATTTTGTTGAGTCAGTAAATGATCCTAAGCTGACTTGGAATTAGGTATAGATGAAGGAATCTGTATTTATCTCCAGAGAAAGGAGTTTATGTTTAGTTTCTTAGAAGCTTTTGATTTGGGGTTATTTCTTGAAGCACAACAAGGTTCAAGAACTATCACATGATATTTTGAAAATTTTTTTTAAAACAGTCTCCTTAAAAACTCAAGAAATGGCTCGGCGCCTGTGGCTCAACAGGCTAAGGTGCCTGCCACGTACACCTAAGCTGGCGGGTTCGAATCCAGCCCGGGCCCGCCAAACAACAATGACGGCTGCAATCAAAAAACAGCTGGGCGATGTGGCGGGCGCCTGTAGTCCCAGCTACTTGGGAGGCAGAGGCAGGAGACTGGCTTGAGCCCCGGAATTATAGGTTGCTGTGAGCAGTGATGCCACAGCACTCTATCCAGGGTGACAGCTTGAGGCTCTGTCTCAAAAGAAAAAAAACAAAAACTCAAGAAATATTTTTTCTGAGTACTTAACCATTAAAGAGATTATCTGTGTCACCTGTAGGTAAAAGTTCAAAATTCTTGGTAAGACTTTAGAGGTATTACATTATCTCTATTAAACTTGTCAGCCTTTTTTTTCTAGCCTGTTTACTGTGTGCGCCTATCCTGCTCTGTGTATTTTTCCACTTTATTGATCATGACCGTGAATTTCTTTACTAATTCTTAATTTGACCCATTAACCCTGCCCGCCTATATCCACTGAAGGCCCAGTTGAAATAAACCCTCTCCACTTTGGAGTTAATCTTGAGTTCTCATGGCACAAACTTCTGGCAGTTACCACTTACTTCTTGTACCATAAATACAATTACTCTAAGAATGGTGCAAAGTTACAGTTACATCAAATATCAACTTAAAATGAATTTATAAAATGATGACCCTATTTAGAAACGTGAACCTACTAATTTTTTTATGCTGTTGTTTTTTTAGAAAGGAGAATATTCAGGTTTCTGAAATTTTACAAACTATGTTTTACAGAATATAATGAATATTTTTGAAGTTCTTAACATAAATTCTCTACTTGTAATATAAGTTAGGGAAAATTTATTTCATTCTTCTGGGCAGCGCCTGTAGCTCAGTGGGTAGGGTGCTGGCCACATACACCAAGGCTGGCAGGTTCAAACCTGGCTCAGGTCAGCTAAACAATAACTGCAACAAAAAATAGCTGGGTGTTGTGGTGGGCATCTGTAGTCCCAGCAACTTGGGAGGCTGAGGCAAGAGAATCGCTTAAGCCCAAGAGTTACAGGTTGCTGTGAGCTGTGACACCATGGTACTCTACTGAGGATGACAGTAAGATTCTGTCTAAAAAAAAAAAAAACCAAAAAAACCCCCCGAAAACCAAAAACTTAACTTCATTCTGGATCTTGAACAAAAGAGAATTCCAAAGCTTGAAGCCTTTTTGGAATTTTCCTTTTGTAATACAAGACAACTAGTATGCAATATATTAGTTTATAAAAAAATTGTCGTATTTTATAATTTTTCCCAACAACTCTGTAATACAGACAGAGCTTATCACACCTAATTTCTCTTGTGAGTAAACCAGCTAAAAGAGCTTAGGTGATTTACCAAAATCAAATATTAGGTGGTAAAAGATAGGATTTGAATCCAGGTTATCTCAATTTAGGTATGGAACTGTTTCCAGATTGCTATGATTCTCAGAAGATCTTTCCAGCCTTTTGTACTAGGCCATCAAAAAGAATAATATCCAAGTAATACTTGTTACCCGAAAGTTCTCTCTTATTCTGAATCGTCAACGTGAAGCTTTTCATAATGCTTTAAAATTTGACTTAGTGAACAAAATTTTCATCTTTCTTCTCCCACTCATACAATAAAGTATGGCAAATAAATTTCTCCAATATTTGGAGAGTAATACAATTGGTGTATAAATTCACCAATATTTTGCAAATATAACTATGCAAATGTATTTAATAGTCATTGAGATTTGTTAGCTTTTATAAACAAGAGCTGAAAATGTGGTTCATTTGAGGCTATATTGAAAAATACACTCAATGAGCTTTTCCTCAAGCATAAAATAACATTGAAAGCAATTTAGCTAATACATTAATTAAGGATTCTCAATAGAAACGTGGGTTAGAGCTTTATAAAACATGTTTTTCAGAGACTCTCTCCAGGGATGCATGAAATAAAATATAAATTCATTACTATTTGTTAGCAAATCTTAGCTTCCACGGAGATTACGACTAACTTAATTGCTTTCTACTAGGTTTCTTTGATAAAAACAACTATCCTAATATAGAGATTTTCTTTTTTTTTTTTTGAGACAGAGCCTCAAGCTGTCACCCTGGATAGAGTGCCGTGGCATCACAGCTCACAGCAACCTCCAATTTCTGGGCCCAAGCAAGTCTCTTGCCTCCGCCTCTCAAGTAGCTGGGACTACAGGCGTCCGCTGCAATGCCTGGCCATTTTTTGGTTGCAGCCGTCGTCGTCTGGTGGGTCTGGGCTGGATTCGAACCCACCAGCTCAGGTGTACGTGGCTGGTGCCTTAGCCTGTTGAGCCACAGGCGCCGAGCCCTAATATAGAGATTTTCATCTGATCCTATGGGGAGGAGGAAACACTTTCTTGGTTAAGAGTTTTTCATGTACCACTAATTCAGGAATGGATTAACGGAATGGATTAACCAGCTCTGGTATATGTATACCATGGAATACTATTCAGCCATTAAAAGAGATGGAGACTGTACATCTTTTGTATTAACCTGGATGGAGGTGGAACGTTTTCTTCTTAGCAAAGCATCACAAGAATGGGAAAGCAAGAATTCAGTGTACTCAATTCTGATATGAGGACAATTGATGACCTAGTACATAGTGGGGAGTGGGGGTGTAGGGAGAGGCAAGAAAAGAGGGGGGTGGGGAGTCACAGTGTGTGACACACCTCTTGGGGACAGGACACAATTATTACAGGGAATTTACCTAACAGATGCAATCAGTGTACCCTGGTTCTTTGTGCCCTCAATCAATCTCCAACAATAATAAAAAAAAAAAGTTCTGTAGATAAACATATTGGATAACCGGATATCACATTTGATAGCAAATTAAACAAGAAAGTAAACATCACATAGCTTTTATATTAAATGCTTAATATGTTCCAGGCAGTATTCTAAACAATGTAAGGATAAAGTTAATTAGTTAATTTAATCCTTGCAATAGCTCTACCATGAGTTTGCTTTTACTATTTCTATTCGATTTTACAGATAAGGAAAGAGACAAAGTAAGTGATATAGTAAAAGATTTCAAATTTTTCTATCAAGGAGGGAAATTTGCAAGACTATTTTTATTACAAAAACTAATTGTTTTGTATGTAGCTCTGTATTACTGAAGTACATAGATATAGTCAGATAAAATCTAGATATTTTATGTGTATACATATTATCCCCTAGGATAATCTAGAGTACATATGAATCTATCAGATTTCAACTAATAAATTCAAAAAAGTTGGAAAAATCAATGAGTTATATGTGAAACATTATTCTTGATCGGTTGCTTGTTAAAGGCAAGGAGAGTGTTAGTAAAGAGCTTAGCTAGCTAGATTAGAATAAGGAAATTGTCTCTCTCCATCTGTTCTAATTAGCTTATCTCACCAGCTTTTACAGCATGCTGGTTATTTCAGAAAAGAAGTGAGAGCTACTTTGAAAGGACAAGCTTGTTCTTTATGCTAATTTATAATGGTTTTGGAGTGGTTGTCCATTCTTAAACATAAACTTTTAAATGTTAGGTCTTTCCTGTAAGGATTTATTATTGGAAGTTTCAAGGCTTTGGACATTCAATTAAGGATTTTGCCCTCTCCTTATTCCTTTGGTTTGGGCCCAAATGATTATGTTTCCTCTTTTTAGGAAGATTTCTCTGGGTATTTTGATACTTGTTCTGATAGAAGGAAACCTTCCATCTTTAACAGGTATTTAAAAGTCTACATTTGTTTTCATCTTTCTATGTATCGGTAGCATATTCTCTTCAAAAATAGCATTATTTGATGTGATTGCTGTAGGAAATTGAATCAAATACTACTTTATAATCTGTGATATTGCTTCATTTAAACTTTTAAAATATATCCCATACTTATGTTTTTCCGCCTTCATTCCTGTTTTAAATCCTACTTCCTTTTATTTCTTATGTTGAAATTGGATGTGTACTTGGTTTCAATAATGATCTTGAAGTAAAGGAGTGGGAATTAAATGGAAGAAGACTGAATGCTTCCCTCCTCTGCTCCTTATACATGCTTGTCTATAATCTGCAAATGTAGCACGCTACCGTTTTTCTCTGTTACTTTTTGTACTGTATCTTCACTCATCAGAGGAAGACTTGCTATTGCTTTTTCCCTCTGTAGTACAAACCTACTTATCTTTAGAGGAGATCCAAGAACCCAAGAGTGCAGTTTCCTTTCTTCTGCCTGAAGAATCAACAGACCCTTCTCTATCTACTGAAAAGAAACAGCCTCTGGACGACAGTGAAGCTGAGAGACAGTGGTTACTCAGAAGGCGGAGATCTGTTGTGTTTCCTAACGGAGTAAAAACCTGCCCGGAAGAAAGTGTTACAGAGGCTGTGGCAAACCATGTGAAGTATTTTAAAGTCCGAGGTAAGCAGACATCCAAATTCTTGTGCTCCATAATGAAGTTCAAATATAGTTCAATCACAGTTGTTGTATCACATTATAAGTCGAAATTTGTGGTAATTTAGGTAGGACTGAGTCAAATATTCTTTCTACTAGTTGTAAAAAAAGAACTTGCTAAGAATATAGTATAAATATACAGAGAAAAGATTATTTTTATTTTGAAGTTTATTTTAAGAGAGGAAATGTTATAGATCTTTTTAAGCACTTCAAAATACGAGTTCATGTTACTGGATAAATTAATTACATTTTTTACTTTATTACAGTAATTTACCTAAATATACCAACATGACATATTTACCAAAGTATACTCACTTGCTTGCCTACTTATTTATTTTATATACATGAAAATATAATCAATTTCTAAATTTTATAGGTTAGATATTCCACAGATTCCTGCAGGTTGCTCTCTAGTTGGTATACATAAAATTTTTATGTCTAAAATTTTGACACTTCTGACAATGGACCTTAAAGCAATACAAGTTGAATTTAATTTTATTTGGTTCTTAATTAAGCAGTGTTATCCTTGATTTTATACTATCTTGTTATGTGAATTTATCCTCTGTTTCTTTTATGTACCAACACTGCTTAATTGAACATACTATGTAATTTACATTTGGAGGATTCCCCAACTTTGTGTTTTGCTGCTCAAGAGCTAATAAAAAGCCCTAATGTGAATATGATGTTAGTAAAGTGGAGATAGATGATGAAATGATTGTGAAATCAGGCTTATCCATTCATGCATTTATTCACTCATTCATTCAACAAATGTTTTTTGAAGCCCTACTGTTTTCAAGGCACACCTGTTTGGGTTGTTACTTTATTGTTTTTATTTTCCTTTCATGTTCTTCTTCTCCCTCACCAGAGTTTTTGAAATAAAATAAAAATTTAATAGTAGATATTACATCTGTTTATATATTGGATATTTTTGTTTGTTAAAGTGGTACAAGGTATTAGTGGCTCTTTTTTATGAGTGTATTTATATTTCCTCATTGTATTTGGGAGCTATCAAGCATTAGTAAACAGTAAACTTTCCTTTTTTTTTTTTTATAATTTTATTCTTCTCCCTTGAACCCAAGCTTCTCCAAATTATTATGACAGCATTTCTTTTTAAGTGGAGTCCATAAACCCAACATTTTCTGTATAGGACACATGCCAGAAATGGAAAATTCCTAAGAGCATGGGAAGAGAATAAAGAAACTGAGTGTGAAGGAGAATGACAGTTACTAATTTATCAAGATGTGATTTCTAGTAACTGAATTTTTACTTTATATCATTATTATTATTTTAATCATCTCAAAATTTCATTAAAAGTATTTGACAAAATTAAACACATTTTCATGATTAAAAATTCAAAATCGCATACATTCAAAAGTATACATCTTGGGCAGTGCCTGTGGTTCAGCAAGTAGGACGCCGGCCCCATGTACCGAAGGTGGCGGGTTCAAACCCAGCCTTGGCTGAACTGCAAAACAAAAAAATAGCCGGGCGTTGTAGTGGGCGCCTGTAGTCCCAGCTACTCAGGAGGCCAAGGCAAGAGAATCCCCTAAGCCCAGGAGTTGGAGGTTGCTGTGAGCTGTGTGACGCCACGGCACTCTATCAAAGGGCAATAAAGTGAGACTCTGTCTCTACAAAAAAAAAAAAAAGTATACATCTAACATAATAAGTTCATGTAAACAAGCCCTCAGGTACCATAATATCAACAGTGAAACAACTCCGGTGTTTCCTCTACTATCAGGAACAAGACCAGGAAGGTTAATCTCTCCACTTTATTCAGCGTAGCCTCAGTTGTGTGTGGCAGGCGCCATACCCACTGAGCTGCAGGTGCCATTTTTAAGGATTTAAAATTTTTTTAAGGATTTTTTTAAGGATTGCATTTGATTAGTTTTGAAAAATTTATCCATGAAACCATCATTACAATTAAGATATCAATCACGTCTAAACATTTCCTCATGTCTCTTTATAATCACTATCTCTCCTTACCCCAGTACTGAAGTGATTACTAATTTGCCTTCTCCATATATTAGTTTGCATTTTCTGTAGTTCTGTATATAAATCAAATCATATTATGTACTCTTTCTTTTTGGTTTGGTTTCTTTTACTCATTGTAATTATTTTGAAATTCATCCTTTTTGTGTGTGTATCAATAGTTTACCTTTAATTGTTGGGTAATATTCTGTTTTGTGTATATAACATAATTTGAGATGTTTGGATTGTTTTCAATTATTATGATTGCAAAGAAAGAAATTATGACCTTTTGGATACAAGTTTTTGTGAGAACATATTTTTATTTCTATTGAGAAACAATACTACTGTGTCTGGGTTACGTAATGGTATATGTTTAATTTTTTAAGAAATTGACAAACTTTCCTCATGTGACTCTACCACCAGCAGTGTCTCAGGATTCATTTCTTCACATCCTTGCAATGATTGATAGGGTCAGTCTTTTTTAACTTTAGATATTCTAGTGATCCATATCTTACTGTGATTTTAACTTATAGATTTTTATAATGACTAGTAACTAATGATTTTGAACACCTTTTTATGTGCTTATTTGTCTTTTGTGTTATCTTTTTGAAGAGTCTTTTTGAATATTTTGCCCATTTAAAAAACATGTTGTTTGTCATTAAGTTATAAGAATTCTTAATGTATTTGAGGTACAAGTTCTTTGTCAAATATATTTTTTGCATACATTTTCTCCCAATCAGTTAGTGGCTTGTCTTTTTATTTTACTAATGAAATATTTTGAGGAGAAGTTTTAAATTTTGATCATGTCCAGTTTTTCAGTTTTTTGGGGGATCATGGTTTTGGTGTTAGATCTACGTTGGCTTAACCCAACATCACAAAGTATTTTCTTTTATATTTTTCTGTAGAAGTTTTGTAGTTTTTAGGTTTTGTATTTTGGTCTATGATCTACTTTGAGTTAATTTTTAAAAATAATATTTTGTAGATAATTTTTTGCATATGCTTAGCCAATTGTTTCAGCACAATTTGTTAGAAAGATTATTCTTTCTTGCCTTTTGCGCTTTTGTTGAGAATTAGTCTTCTGTATATGGCACATCTATTTCTGCACTCTTCATTCTGATTCGCTGATCTGTTTGTCTATTTTCATGCTAATACTATACTGTTTTGCTTACTATATAGTTTATAATGAGTCTTTGAATCAGATAATGTAAGTTCTTCAGCTTTGTTCCTTTTCAAATTTGCTTAGTTATGCTAAGACTTTTATATTCCATATAAATATTAGAAGTTAGCTTACGAAATTCTATAAAAATGCTTCTGAGATTTTGATTGGGATTGTGTTGAGTCTAAATCACTTTGGGGAGAATTGTCATCTTAATAAAACAGGTTGTCTTTTCCAAAATGCTTGGGACCAGAAATATTTCAATTTCAACTTTTTTCGAATTTTAGAATATTTGCTGCATATACATGATGAGTTATCTTGGGGATGGGACCCGAGTCCAAAAAGGGAAATTCACTTATGTTTTACGTACACCTTATGTACATTGCCTGAACAGGATCCAATACAATATCCTTTTTTTTTTTTTACACTTCTACTAATTTTCTTTTTTTTTAAATTTCAGATTAACATGAGGGTACAAATGATTAGGTTACAATGTTTGCATGTGTTAGGTAAAGTCCCTGTGGTAGTGCACCCAGGAGCTGTGCCTTATACCCTTAAACTGTACCCATTAGGTGGGAGCACAGTGACCCTCCTCCCTCTGGGCCTCTCCCCCTCCCTACAGTATTCAGGATGGTTTTATATACGAAACAAAGTTCATGTGTATTGAACCATTGTAGGTTTTGCTATCTCAGTCACCCCAGTGGACAATCTGTGGTTGTTTGGCACAACTATTATTCCTGACTCTGAATTTATATGCCACCAACAAGCAATTATTCTCTTATATTTATTCACCCATAAGTACTTTAACAATAAATAATTAAACATAGCATTAATCCAGTGAAAAAATAATGTGTTCAGGTTAACTAAGCAGAACAGTATCATCACCAGAATACAGTATCAGCTGTTAAATAATAGCAACGACAAACAATGGCAGGCTTTTAGTCTCTTCTTCCAATGCTATGTTTTGTTAAAATGTTACTGTATGTTGTATTTTATTTATTTTTGGCTGATGTTGGTGCATCTGGCCTGCACAGGTGCCATTTTATTACCCTTTGTGGATGTGCTTGGCAGGGGAATCTGGGCATGGGAGGAAAAGATATATTGTTATACTGAAGGAGACTGGGTGTCACATGTCACTTCTGACACTTCTTGCCAGGGCCCAGGACTGGCCAGGTCTCTGGCCGGCTTAACTAGGTTCCGGACACGGACCGCTAAGTTACCTTGCTCAGGTTCAGTTTCTCTTAGGTGCCTGAGGGCTATCTACTTTAGCTGCAGGAACAGAGAGAGAGAGTGAGTCCTAGAGAGAATAAAGCAGTCTTCTTAGAAAGATAGATCTTAGTCTTTAGCAGAGCTTCGTAATCTTCAGCAGAGAGACGCCGTGCTGGCGTTCTGTAGGCAGGAGAGGAGACAGAGTCAGAGTAAGTGGGTCCGTGATAGAATGCGCATGCTCCTTGACTGCCTTCTCCTCCAGCCTAATGTAAGGCTAATCTTGTGCCTCTCAACACCACAGGTGTAGAGACTGCCAATTCACCACTGCTCTCATTTAGTGAGCTTTTATGCTTGTTAGGAGAGCCAAATCCCTCTCCATGCCCTTTCCACCCAGGTGTTCCATTATTGAGCTATACAGGTATTTCTTATAACTCTCACTCCTCCTAGCTATAGGCTATAAGGGCTCCAACAACTGGGAAGTCTGTTTTTATGTGCCTGTCTTTTGACTGTGACCCATGTAGTAAGGACACAAATGGGAAGGACTGTGCATG
>CAUYRH010087188.1:0-29108 GCA_963574655.1 Perodicticus potto
TGAAGGTTGCTCGTTTGTCAGAGTGCCATTACTAGAGCTGTCATTCTTTTCTGTTCCTTTCTCTCTTTTTCCTCCTTTCTCTCCAGATCTCGGTTACAAAAGACCGTAGTGGCCATTTTAAGAAGATTCTCCAGGTTATGGTCTTGGGCTATAGCCAATTTCTGGAGTTTTCTTTGGATGTCTGGGGCCGCTTTAGGGACAAATTTGTCTTTTAAAATAATCTGACCCTCTATGGAGTCAGACAATTACACTCTTTTCTTAATAGTTTTGAAATGTACCATTGCATAATGCATATTAGCTGAGGTGTCCCCAAATATCCTCCTTCCTCTCACCTTGTCCCCTCTCCTCTTCCCTTCTAGTTTCTGGACTATAGTTATGTTTTACCATTCGTATGAATGTGTAGGTGATTATATATTGATTTCCACGCATCATCTGAGAATTCTAGGGAAAGTTGAAGATGCAGTGGCTTATTCTTTAGTGTGTTTGTCTTACAGTAATGGAAACGAATGCATTTATATGCACGTATAGGAATGTTTACCATAGTATCACAAATTAGGCAGACTGAGAAATGAGGCATGCTGGTAACTTAGCAACTTGTATCAGCAAGAATTGAGAAGCTGCAACTGTGAAGAACAGGACATGAAAATAACAGCCAACTTTGAGCAGCTAGCTTCTGGGGCAGTAGCCAGGACATTCAATATCCAAAAGCCTAAGGATACGGCAATCCAAGGCTACATAACTAAGGGTCCCCATCAGTCAGGCAAAGAACAGTATCAAGAATCCATCTGATATTGATTATAGCTCTCTTCACAAAAAGCTTCTTGCAAGGAGCTAGGAACTACAGGAAAGAGGTTTGGTACAAGCCAGATAGAGAGGTAGCATCATAGCCAAATGAGTTGCAGTTTGGGGGTATCTCAAGCACAGCAAGAAAAGCATAGCAAATTCATAACTTGGATTAATATGTAGGTAAAAGGGCAGAAAATAAATCCCTGAAACAAAAACAAGGCCAATTATAAACCAAGTGGCACTAAGGAAACTGTTCTGACTGCCAGATATGGTCATGCTTTGCTAGGAAATGGGGGTCATACTAGCTGAGTCTAGCATAAGTAGGGTATTATTGATTCCAGCTGGATGCGCCTGGGGATGACAACAGTAAGGAAAATGATATCATTAAGGACAATGGTACAAGACTTACCTACATAAAAATAAGTGACACTTGAGTCCTTCGAAGCTGTTATATAAGCTGAGAGTCCAAGGAACACTTGTCAGTGAGGAATCAAGAGTTTTTAATGAAGAAGGTTATAGGAGTTCTATGCTATATATTTCCAAGAACTATGCTTCTGAGTAGGTGAATGAAAAGAAATTTTTTCACATTCACTCAGGCAGACATTCGTTCAGCATGATAACAGGAATTGTTATGTTTTGATCTCAGTAATAGTTTATGAAGCCTATTGGAGAGTCATGGAAAGAATGATCAAAGCAAAGACACAAATAATCTACACTTTCTTTTTCCTGTAGAGCCTGAAAAAAAAAACCAAAACTCTTTTTTACCCACCTTTCATTATCCTTTGAAAAAACTTACAGGGAAATAAAAGCCAATGTCTTCATAAGTCATCAAGAAAAGCTACAAATCAAAAAAGAGATTTCAAACAGATATGTTTTTAATGAACTGGCTGAAGGTGTTTTGGGGTTTTTAAAACTGTTTCATCCCTACTAATCCCAGAGTGTTGGTGGCAGGGTGTTCTGTCAATCAGCATTTTCCAAATCTAAATGTGCTGTCGTTTTTTCTTTGATAAAAGAAGACTTCAAGTGGGTGGAAACAAGCCTTATGGTACCAAATGAGCTTTTCTGAAAAATCCAGTCCAACTACTTTCCTCTTAATCCACTGGTACAGCAAACTGGAAAATTTAGAATAAATCTTCATCCATCTCTCTGATACGTTTGCAAGGGAAAAACACGAGTGACTCCTTATAAACTGTCTATCCTGAATTACAGAACGTTCACTCAGTGGCCTTCCTTATTTTATTTGCTATTATTTACTATTAAAAATACATCTTATTATAAAATGATATTAAAGTTACTAAAGCAGCTATTTCTACAACATGGTTTCCAACATATTTGATGAAACTGGAGATTTGATTCTTTATGTTAATAGTGTGGACAAAAATCTCTACCTGGTGAATGAACACTTTCAAGATTCAAATATGCTGTAATTTTGCTTAAGATGATCATACACTTACATGTTTTTTTATCCTACTTTGCTGGCTATTTTGTCACAGCCTTCTTTGCTAAGTTTTGCCTTATCCCTTCCCCCCTTTCTCTGACACTCCACACCTACTTAACAACAAATCTTCTGGCCTTACATTAAATGTACAAATAGAAGTCAACTATCATTTACACCTCTATTGCCAACATTCATCATTCTTTTTTCAACTTCAATAGCTTCCTAATTGTAGTTCCCTATGTTTATCACACCCCCTCCATCAAATTTCACAACAGAAGTCAGAATGATCCTCTTAAGACTTAAATCAGATCATGTTTCCACTTTGTTCAAAACTCTGTATCTCATTTGGAGTAGAGGTAAAAGTTTTACAATGGCCCATGAGACCACCACTCCACATGTCCCCTCTGACCTCTGAATAGCTAACTGCAGAATGGAGAAAGAACTATTAAATTTGCCAATAGATTAGATGTGGTAGGACTAGGAAAAGACAGCAATCAATGATGGTAAATGACTCATTAGTTTTGGGCCTGAAAACCCAGTAAATGATTGTATGTTAACTTTCATGAGAAAGGCTAGAGAAATAGTAGGTATGGACCTTCCTGCTATATGTTTGGAGGATAGAATTATAGAGAGTAGATAAGAATTATGCCATATACATTTTAGGTATTAGACACCTACTATACATCTAAAGGAAGATTAGGAATATGCACCTGGCTATAAAATCCGGTCAGAGAAAACCAGGTGAGTGAGATTTCATGGAAATCAATAGAATTAGATGCTACTTCAAAAAGGATACAGTGATGAACTATGTAGATGCTGCTGAGAGACTGAGGAAAAATAGGACAGAGGTTGACAGTGAATTAGGCAAATTCAGGTCATTGGTGTCTAGGGGAAAATTATATCAGCAAAGTGTGGTCCTTTGTGTCAGGTCCTTCCACTTAGCATGTTTTCAAGGTTCATCCATTTTGTAGCATGTGTCCATAATTCATTCCTTTTTATGGATGAATAGAATTCAATTATTGTATGGATAGGTGGCATTTTGTTTATCTGTTTGTCAGGTGATGGGCATTTGGGCTGTGTCCACATTTTAGCTATGAAGAATAATGTTACTATGAACATTCCTGCATGAGTTTTTGTGTGAACATGTTTTTATCTCTCGTGGGTACACATATAAGAGAATTGCTGTGTCACATAGGAACTACATGTTTAGCAATTTGAAGAACCAGCAGTTAGTTTTCCAGAGCAGCCACACCAGTTTACATTCTCCCCCAAAATTCTGACCAGATGTGGATCTTTTAAAAAATATACTTCATTCTGGCTTGGCACCCATAGCTCAGTGATTAGGGTGCCAGCCACATGTACCAGGGCTAGTGGATTCAAACACAGCCCAGGCCTACTACACGAACAAAAAAAAATAGCCAGGCATTGTGGCGGTTGCCTGTAGTTCCAGCTACTCAGGAGGCTGAGCTAAGAGAATCACTTGAGCCCAAGAGTTTGAGGTTGCTGTGAGCTATGATGCTAGGGCACTCTATCGAGGGTGATAAAGTGAGACTCTGTCTCAATTAAAAAAAAATACATATATATGTGTGTGTGTGTGTGTGTGTGTGTGTGTATATGCTTCATTCCTACTAGCTTTTTGAAGATATGGAATATAGTCACAATATTTGCTTTATTGACCTTCCCTGGCTAATTATATTCCTGTATCCACATGGGGCCTATTTTGATTATTTGTTTGTTCTCCTCATTACGAGTTGTATTTTCCTGTTTCTTTGTATGCCTCGTAAACTTTGAATGCGAGCATACTTTTTTGAACTTTACTTTGTTGAGTGCTAAATACTTTTGAATTCTCATGAATATTCTTGAGCTCTGCTCAGGGAAGATGTTAAGTTACTTAAAAACAGTGCAATCTTTTCAGATCTTGCTTTTGTGATTTGTTTTATAGGTTGAGAGCAGTTCACAGGCTAGGGACAATTATTCCCAACCCCTGAGGCAAGTCTTTCTTGGGTATTCTACCTGGTACCTCTGAATTATTTTTCCAGTCTGGCTAGTGGTGGGAACAGGCACTATTCCTGAACCCCCTGGCCTCTTGTGTGCTCCAGACATAGACTCCCTCTATTCCCCCAGATGGCTCTTTCCTTGGCTTCATGTAGTTTCATCATTTGAGTACTTAGCAAAGGTCCTTCTGCAAGCCTCCTGTAAGCTCCCTTTCCTCCTTCTCACCCTGTCCTTTGAAATCTCACTGCCTTGATCTCCCTGGATTCTAAGGTCTATGTCCTCAGTTTAGGTTCATAACTGGACTCCACCTCATTTCCTCTACCATATGTCATAACCTGAAAACCCTTTGAAGTTAGTAAGCTGGGGCAAGAGTAGGTCTCATTTCGTTTATTTCTTGTATTTTAAGAACCACTGTCCTTTGTTGCATGATAGTCAGTGTCTTGAAAACCATATTTTATGTATTTTGTCTGTTTTTGTTGGTTGCTGTTTGGTTGTTAGAGGCAGGAAGGTAAATCTGATTCGTGTTATTCCATTTTAGTTATGCAGTTTTTCTTAATCAGAGATAGTAGGAATGAACTCTTAATTGGCCTCTAATTAATACTTTTTTTTTTCCTTATTTAGGATGGGAATGAGGGATCTGGCTTAGATTGTTAAATATATTTATATAATATTTTTGTCTCAGATCTTAAAAAACAGATGGGGCAAGCAGTAATAATTCAATTAGATTCCTTTTCTGCAAGCAAAAGAATTCCATTGGGGAATATTTATTTAGAATGTGGATTGCAAGCCCAAGATTTGTCCTCGTAGAGTTTACAGATCCAAATGCCTATATAAGGGCCTGATAGATGGGAATTATAGGCTAGATGTCTTATGTGATGAACTGAGGAACTGACAGTGAATTGGAAAGGTAGGCCTGGTCCAATGTCATTCAAGTTCAATAGTCTGAGAGTAAATAAAACTACTTTCCGGCCCAAATTAATCCCACTGTTTGTATCCTAAATTCTCACTACCCACCTCAATTGTAAGATTATTTTTATTGAAATACCATATGACAAAAATATCCTTTGAAAGAAGAATAATATATAATATTAATAATTACCGTATAGTGATATTATTACTAATGCCCATAAGTCATACAAAGGAGGCTCAAAGTCCTCCAAAAGAAGATTAACCAGAAGAATTAGAATCATTGATAAGGAAATAAGTAAAATCTTGAGATGTATGTCCATAAAGCTTAGCAATATACTCATGGCAAGGACAGTACAGCTCTTCTGACTTCCCAGCAAAAGTAACCCTTTTACTACAACGTGTACCATGTGTTTTGCAACTTGCTTTGGTCAATATTTTCTTAAGGTAAGAAGAAAGCTAACTGACATAGTTAGAGAGGGGATACTGGTCTTTGAAACCTGTTGATATAAAACAGGAGAGACATGTTTGGAGAGCTGGGATCAATATTTTAAATATAATAATATCTAGACTTTAAATATGGTTTGGTTTGGTTTACAATTTCCTAGAAATTCAATGGTAGCTAAGAGAATCATATTAAGAAGAATAACAATATGAAGGATGCTATAGATTATGACTTAGCTGTGATGCTCATAAAATTCTAGTTCTCACAGGTATGCAGGGTGGTTTATATAAGCAAAAACCCAGAATATCTGCGTCATGTTCTGCGTGAAATATATGGTCCTACTAATATTCAGTCTAAATATTCTTACCTTTTAAAGGACATCAAACAATGTCAACATACAATAGTCAGATTTAAAGTATTTAGTGTGGCTTTTTAATACCTAGTAAAAGTAACAAAGGTATGAATTGTAGAGAGAAGAAAGCTCAGCATAAATACTTAGTAACTTACACTTCTGCTGTGACAATAACCACTTTCACTGTGAGGTTTATGGATCTGTAAGACAGAGTATATTTTATGCCTAAAATGCAATTTTAAAAGCCTTTTCGTTGGCTTGGTGCAATGGCACATACCTGTAATCCTAGGATTCTGGGAGGCAAAGGATGGAAGATTCTTTGAGCTCAAGATTTTGAAACCAGCCTGAACAAAAGCCATATCCCATTTCTACTAGAAAATATGAAAATGCGATGGATGTTGTGGCAGCGGACACCTGTAGCCCCAACAGCTTGGGAGCCTGAGGCAGGAGGACTGCTTGAACCCTGGACTTTGAGGTTGCTGTGACATAAGTGACACCAAAAAAGAGGTAACTTTTTTTTGAAATATATTTTGTTAAAGCAGTGTTTTCCAGCTTGAAGTCCTTTTATTCCCTTTTAGCTAGGGAACATTTGGTAAGGCATATGCAATGTGTTATGACCATTACAACTACATGGTAGGTGCTACTGGCAGGGATGATCAAACCATCTCCTAATGCACAGGACAGTTTCCAACAACAAAGAATTACTCAGACCCAAGTTCAAAGAACTGAGACTGAGAAATCTTGTGTTATATCAAAGTTGCGTGATGTTGTTAAACTTCTGTATAAATTCCAGTTGGGAAATACCTTTGCACCTAACTTTTTAAACTACAGTTCTTTCAATGGAAAATAACTAATTTAGCCTAACTGACCCTTTTCAGTAATAACCTACTACATTTTGCTTAGCATTTTATCATTGGCACAGCCCTTTCATATATTTAATCTCATATTCTCCTCATCAATCTGTGAAGTTATCTTTTTCCTTATTTTACTCCCAAGAGCATTTTTGTGCAGGAAGAGACCAAGCAGTTCAAATAAGGTCACAATGATTCAAATTCTGAATGAAAGATCCAATGTTCTTTTTGCTATCCTACAGCTGTGACACTCTCATTAAAGACCTTATTTTAAAAAAAGACTTAACAATAAAGATCACATCACTGTGTATCTTTGGGGCTATGACCCCAGAAGGTAGATGTCATGTGCTTTGAAGATGGAGAGAGAGGAGGGGGATGCAGGTTGGGTATGGGAGGTAGAGAGCAAGTACAAGGAGTGAGAAGTAGAAAAAACACTGACATTTGTCAAGCCATCTGGAAGAACACAAATTCCTAAATTTAATGTGACTGCTTTCCTGTGAAAATAATTCTTTAGGTTGCTCTAGTGGGGCAATCGGTAAGTATGATACTTAGATGAGAATCATTTTTTCTCCTATAGGCAGAGGCAGAGTTAAGACCTTTAGGAAAACATCAAATGGACAGGTTCAACCATAGAATCAGAAACCACAGTTACTACTTCAAACAAAGAAACTGATGCAAGGAATCCACTGTACATATGATGGAAAAACTGAAAAAAATCCAAAGCTTAGCAACTATAGGAAGCTATTATACTTTTAAGGAAGCAGGAGAGAAGAGGCAGAATTGCCAGAATCCCGGGTGGTATTGCCAGAGCCCAGCATTTATTCCATGATGAGCCTGTCCAGCAGCAGACAAAGCATCCAGTTACTGCAGGGGATGGAGCCTAGGGCAAAGAGAGAGAGAAAACATACACTGGTTTATTCCACCCTCCAGTCACCTGACAGCGCTCCCTATTGGCCTAACCCATCAGGAAATGAGCCTGCAAAAGCCCCCTGGGATAAGAAGCTGAGAAGAGCAAGATAGGAATCTGACGGTAAATAGGCTCAGTCCTCACATGACCCATGGATATTATGCCAGTGGAAACACAAATTGGTTCAAGGCACCAAGTAAATATTCCAGGACCTTTTTTTTTGTTTTTTTTTTTTAGAGACAGAGTCTCACTTTGCGTCCTTGGTAGAGTGCCATGGTATTACAGCTCACAGTAAGCTCACAGCAACCTCCAGCTCTTGGGCTTAGATGGTTCTCTTGCCTTAACCTAGTAGCTGGGACTACAGGCGCCCACCACAATGCCCAGCTATTTTCTTGGTTGCAGTTTGGTCAGGGCTGGGTTCGAATCCACCACCCTTGGTATATGGGGCCAGTGTCATACTCACTGAGCCACAGGTGCTGCACCATTCCAGGACCTTAATCGTGTTTTCCTTCAAAAAGGAGATGCTAAGTCTATCTTGGACCACACAATTAAGTAAAATAAAAATCAAATTCAGAAGAGAATTCGATAAATCAAGCACAGTAACTTTTTGTATAAATATTTAGCCCTTAGGGTTAAGTGATTACAACTGAGAAAATTTTTAAAAATAGAAAAAAAAAAGGTGGAACAGGGGCTCAGCAAGGAAGTGGGGATGTTTTCACACCTGTTTTGCACATAGTAGGCTCCACAGTCAAAATAGAGGCAAATTCTTGCTGAGCTTTTGACAACATGAAAACAAAAGCATTTCATCCCCTTTCCTCTCAAAATTGCAGTCTGCAGCAGAATGCAATTTTTTAAAGGGTAGCTTAATTTTCTTTCTGAGAAAGGAGCAAAGAGATAAAAATATGCTATTGCAGGTTCCTCCTCCTAACTGACTTACTGTGTGCACAGAATTACATGTGATTCAATTTTAAGAAAAATATTGAGATTATAGACTAACATAAAGACCACAGAAATCCTGGAAAGTAAAAGCCAAACTGCTAGTGGCCACTTCAACTGAGTAATGGTTAATATTTAGAAGAAATGTAATTCAGGGGTAATTGCTGGGGACATTTTGGCTTTCTTATATGTCTTCTCAATCTGTAAAAAAGAGTAACCGGGAAAGCAATGAAGATGTATAGGAGCAGCGTTGTACATAACTAAGTCAGAAAAGCCCTCTTTTAGAGAAGAAGGCAAAGCCCTCAGAAGCGTGGCACTTACATAGGAAAATTTAAAGTGTGAGCTCTGCTAACTATCCTACTTCGGACATAAGTGGGCTTTGCTGATGGTTAGTCCCAGAAGGCAGGGTAAGACTCAAGCATCCAACGTGCAGTATTGGACCATGCTCCTGTCAGGGGTGAGGGGGTGACTGGAAAGCTGGATGATGCTGCAGCCTTAAGAAATTCCAGTCTGAGGAGAACATCATTGTTTCTACAGGGTCAAGTGAGCAAATGCCATAATCCAAAGCAGCAGTCTCCTAGGGCGGGGCCTCAAACAGACAGAAGGAGATCTGGGAAAGGGAATCCCAGGGCTTGTGATACTCCTGAAATCCATGCAGGCTAGCTCCAGAACAAGGGAAATGGCTGTGTGAGCCCTGTGGGGAGTGAGTGGATGAGACAAAGCACAAGACCAGATAAGCGCACTAGCTTATACTGGACACTGAGCAAGATAGAGATTTAAGTGAGAATGGGTGTGAGGGGCTTGAGACTGAGTCATAGAAAGTGTGAAAGTTCCCTCTCAGGTTTATTTTCTTAATCTTTTAAGGCTCAGGTTCTTTCTACAGGTGTAGTGCCTAGGGCCCATAGCTATTTCCAGGTTTTATCAAACTGTTTTGAGAGCTGGAAAATAAAATAAAATGTCCTGGCTCTAAAATATAAAAGGAACTTCAAAATGAAATTAATGAATATTTCAAAAGGAGAACTATATAAATCTCTTTAATTTTTCATTAAAAACCATTGTATTTTCATGTGGGATAAGGCTACATTTTCCAGTGTTTGATAAGATGTGAGATGAAGTCTCTAAAAGAATACCCAGGGTTTATGCAACCCTCAAAATGGCCTCTTTTGTTTGGCATAATTCATCTGGGGAAGGTCAAGAGCACTTTAAAACTTCAGCAAGGCTGGGCAGATAAAGAGAGGAAGGCAAAAACCCAGATCACTATGGCCAGAAATGTGGGGGAGGGAAGAAGGGGCTGGAGAGAAGGGTGTGACAGTTGCAGGAGTTGGCTTGACTGAGTGCTGGGAGATGTAGCACAGCGCCCTCAGAGATAATGCAGTCTGGTTTCTACTTTTGGAAAGTAGAAATGGTCATACAGGGGGTTTCCAATTCTGCAGGTGGGCTGGCAGCAAAAGACTCTGAATAGTAGAGAGAACAATCTGGAGGCAGGTGGCCATGCAATGTTGTTTAGAGGGTTGAATGCAGAATTGACAAAGGCAAGACAACAGGGCTTAATTTCTAAAGCAGGGAGGCAGCAGAAGGGAAAGTGAGGACTGAACAAAATAACCAGCTCTTCTGTTGTAACAGAGCAGTAGAAGATCAACAAGTCAAGGAACACTAGGGTCCAGAGGTTCCAAGGCTCCTGGGTTCACCTAATCTGTGATTGGCTACATGGTAATCTCAAGAACACTGTAGAATCTCAACCAAAGAGAGCAGACTTCTAGACTGCTAGTCTAGGAGCAGGGCCTAACGCCTTATGTCTCTCCCATGGGAGGAGGAGGTTCTGAGTCTGAGTGAAACAGGGGGTGATCCAGTCTGAGAATACCCAGCAGGCAGGGCCCCTTTGTGTATCCAGAGATTAGGTGATGGTGCTGCCACTTCTTGCGTCAGGTTCAGAGGCCAGAGGGATAAAGTGGCCCCAATTTAGAGGAAGAAGAGGGATACAGAAACAGAGAAGCACCTTCTAGGGAATGCAGGGGCAGATGCTTAACTCCCATTTTAGCCAGGTAATGCACGATAGGGGAAGGGTGTGTCTGTCTGGGAGGAGACCACAGAGCCTGACCCAGAGACATTGTGATTACTGAGCAGAGATGAAAGAGGAGACTGAGCAGCTGCACCTGAACAGCTATCAGGGCTGCAGCAGAGGCTGGTGACCACTGGCTGGAGGCAGAGTAGAGGGCCTGAAGCTTCCCCCAGGGTCTATCTCCAGACTGAAAAGTCAACTACAACTTTTCCAGTGACCTAAGAGCAGAGAATGGCCAGGTACTAGTAAAGGAGAGAAAGCTTAACCAGTCCAGCTAAAGACAGAGGTCAGCAGGGCCCATGGCAGCAGTGCCCACCTGGGATCCTGGCAGGGATCATGGCAGCAGTGCCCACTTGGATCCTGACAGAGTAAAAGACTTTCAGCAGCTATAAGTGACCTTGAATAACAATCCTCAGGGGTACCTGGAGGGGGTTTGGATATTCTTGTAGAAGAGATTTTCTTTTTTTCTATTACACTGTGAATAGAGCACTTGCAGGTAGGGTGACCAAGATTTTTCCTAGATGACAGATTCCCCTGCAGAGGTATTATGATTTTTAATTCATTTAGCACTTAATAATCTAGAATCTAGGGATTCCTAACATTTCAGGAGCCTTCAAAATGCTTAAACCTGATTAAAATTAATACTTATTTGAATGGAAGATAGCATAGCAGTATGTCAACTACTCAAATGGAACTCAACCCCTACCTGTCACGACTTTCACAAGAAAATCAATAAAAATCACCTCTCCTATTATAGACAACAGATTATCCAAAGGACCAAAGCATTAAATATATGCTTCAAATTATTTAATTTGAAACAAGGAGCATTCTGAAATATTGACATTATGTGGCTGGGGGCATAAAGATAGGGGTATCAATGAAGGACTTGAAGGACTTAAATGACCCTGTTCTTAGTTCTCTGAGAATTCTCTGGGAATGATTTTTGAGTAATAGATACATCAAATTTATGCATCCTTTTTGCTACACAAGAGTTGTAAGTATAGTGTTTGAGTTCTGAAGTTCCTTGTATCCTTAAAAAGTCAGTAGCATACAAAAATACTACAAAACTAAGAATTCACAAGCATGGTAAAAAGCCAGAGATGAAAGAAATAGAGACATGCAAAGGGAAATGAAATTATGTATAGATAACCTGTAAATTATTAAATAAGGTATTTTGGTATTTGGGGTCTCCAACTACATAAAAGGCCTAATATTTAAAATAGTGAAAAATCATTAGCAAATGAGGCATTTTTTTCTTTTCACCTTAATTCTCAATGTGAAATGTCATTTTAAATATATGATCACTTTTTATGTCTGTACTTCCTAGAGCAATCTACCAATTCAATGCCATCCCTATTAAAATACCAACATCCTGGGGCAGCACCTGTGGCTCAGTGGGTAGGGGACCAGCCCCATATACCCAGCGTGGTGGGTTCAAACCTGCCTCGGCCAAACTGCAACAAAAAAATAGCCAGGCATCGTGGCAGGCACCTGTAGTTCCAGCTACTTGGGAGGCTGAGGCAAGAGAATTGTCTAAGCCCAGGAATTGGAGGTTGCTGTGAGCTGTGTGACAACATGGCACTCTACCGAGGGTGATAAAGTAAGACTCTGTCTCTCTAAAAAAACAAAAAAATAATACCAACATCCTATTTTCAAGACTCGGAAAAAATGATTCTGCGTTTTATATGGAACCAGAAAAAAACCTGTATAGCTAAGACAGTTCTTAGTAATAAAAACAAAGCTCAGGGTATCACCATACCAGATTTTAGGATGTACTACAAGGCCATAGTGGTCAAGACAGCATGTTACTGGCACAAAAACAGAGACATAGACATTTGGAATAGAATAGAAAACCAGGAAATGAAACCAACAACTTACAACCACCTAATCTTCAATAAGCCAAACAAGAACATACACTAGGGGGAAAGACTCCCTATTCAATAAATGGTGCTGGGAGAACTGGATATCCACATGTAAAAGACTGAAACTGGACCCACAGCTTTCTCCATTCACAACAATTGATTCAAAATGGATAAAGGACTTAAATTTAATGCATGAAATGATAAAAATCCTCAAAGAAAGCATAGGAAAAACACTGGAAGTTATCGGCCTGGGGAAAGACTTTACAAAGAAGACTGCCATGGCAATTGCAACAACAAAAATAAGCAAATGGGATTTAATTAAACTGAAAAGCTTCTGTACAGCTAAGGAGACAACAACCAAAGCAAATAGACAATGTCCACATTGGGAAAGGATATTTGCATATTTTGAATCAGACAAAAGCTTAAAAACTAGGATCTATAGAGAACTTAAATTAATCCACATGAAAAAAGCCAACAATCCCATACGTCAATGGGGAAGAGAGATGAACAGAACCTTCTCTAAAGAAGACAAATGGCTAGCAAACACATGAGAAAATGCTCATCATCCCTAATTATTGGAGAAATGCAAATTAAAACCATCCTGAGATATCATCTCACCCCAGCGAGAAAGTCCCATATCACAAAATCTCAAAACTACAGATGCTGGCGCGGATGTGGGGAGAAAGAAACACTTTTACACTGCTGGTGGGACTGCAAACTAAATACAACCTTTTTGGAAGGAAGTATGGAGAAACCTCAAAGAACTCAAACTAGATCTCCCATTTGATCCTGCAATCCCTTTACTGGGCATCTATCCAGAAGGGAAAA
Source organism: Perodicticus potto (assembly GCA_963574655.1). Lineage (NCBI taxonomy): Eukaryota > Metazoa > Chordata > Mammalia > Primates > Lorisidae > Perodicticus > Perodicticus potto. The sequence continues at coordinate 13,366 of CAUYRH010087188.1, forward strand.
AAACCTTTTATGATAAAGACACTTGTACTAGACTGTTCATTGCAGCTTAATTTATGGTCGCCAAAATGTGGAAACAGCCTAAATGCCCTTCAGTTGAGGAATGGATTGGTAAGCTGTGGTATATGTATACCATGGAATACTATTCAGCCATTTAAAAAAAGGAGATTTTGCAGCATTTGTATTAACCTGGTTGGAGATGGAACACATCATTCTTAGAGAAGCATCACAGGAATGGAGAAGCATGAATCCTATGTATTTAGCTTTGATATGAGGACAATTACTGACAATTAATGACATGGTGGGGGGCTGGGAAAGGGGAAAGCAGACAGAGAGAGAAGGAGGGAGGGAGTGAGGGAAAGGAAAAGAAAAAAAAAATAAAAGAAAATAGCAACTAATTCTTACGTAAGCTGGATTTAATTTTGACCAAAGTATATTATTTAAACCATTTTTAATTCAACTTGTTAATATGTTGCTTAGGATATTGCATCCTTATTTATAAGTGAAATATGTTTGTAATTTCCCTTTATAATAATATATATTTTTGATAATTTTAATATCAGGTATATCCAGATAAAATAGAATGAATTTGAAGTATTTCTTCTTTTTCTATTGTCTATAAGATTTGGCATGACCTTTTTTTTGAAATTATGTTCTATTTTAAGGTATAAATATCAGTTGTCTATTTTTTGAGACTTTGAAAAAATAAAAAAAGTATGCTAACACTCTAATACAAATTTAGATTATAGAAAAAAAATTACATAACATATCTTGAGCTGAATTAAGACCTAGGTGTACTTAGCAAAAATAAATACAGAAGAGATCATTCAAGGAGAATAAGAAAAAAGTAGTTCAGCTAGTATAATAAAAACAAACGAAAACAGATTTCTTACACATGGAATAAGTTAAAACACGTCAGACAAAAATTAGCAGAAGATTCTAAAGCATTTTTCATCCTTATGGGGGAAAACTATCACAATCCCACAAATTTCACTTGGTCAGGTTTGCCTTGTTCACAAAACAAAAAGTGACTCTTAGGCATGAAAAAACAAAGTGCATCCCTCAGGTTTCCTTGGTTTGCATGTTGTTATATAAATCAACCAATAGAGATAAAAGAACAGATGAGATGAGATATTAAAGTAGTAAAAAAATAAATATACTATCACAAGTGTTAACTTATGGAAGTAAGAGCTGAGTTTTGTTCTCTTGAAGAAAATTTGGGACAGGAGCGGATAATCATTAGAAAAATATGTAGGATGCTGGTCTAGGTGGCACATCCTTGGTGTCTATAGTCCCAGCTATTCAGGAGGCTGAAGAAGGAGGATTGCTTGAGGTGGGAAGTTTGAGACTGTAATACAGTGTGCTATGACCATGCCAATGAATAGCCACTGTACTCCAGCCTAGGCAACATAGCAAGACTCCATCTCTAAAAAAAATAAAATAAATAAAATAAAAATAAAGAAAGAAAAAGAAAAATATGTGGAAACAAGCAGCAGTATTAGCAAAACATCCAGAGGCAACAAGCCGCAAATGTACTGCACTTAGGATCAGTAAAGTATTTAACATGTTTTCCAATAAGCATATTAGTACTTTTGTTTTACTTCTACAGAGAATATAACATGGGTTTGTGGATTTTCTCTAAGTTAGTTTGTGACAAATAGAATTGGAAAGTGATGTGCAACTCAGGTGGTGGCGTGGAATGCAGTGGTGAGTTCATGTTGCCAACCAAGCCATGAAATGGGAGCATCTGTGGTATTTAATTTAGAAAAGAGGAATAAGATGCTGCAGTCATTAAATTATCAGAATGGGAATCTTGGTTGGTTCTTCAGGCAGAGCCTCAGGGTTGGGTCAGAGAGATCCAAAGTCTAAGACTCATCTGCACTTCTTAAACTCACAGAATGGCTGTTCTGATATTCATCTTCACTAACTGCTGACATATTAATTTCAGTAAGTAGAACTTTCAAGTCAGCCACATACTTTGAGGGGCCTGAACAGTTTTGTACAGAAAATTGACAATGAGCAGCAAAGTAAATATCTGAAACTTTGCTGTTTAAGGATTTGGGTGATCTCAGTGGTTAATGCCTGACATAAAAGGACAAAGCTGTTATTTCTCTATTTTATTTTTTTAATTTTCTTTTTTCCTCAGCCCACCTTGACTAAGATATATCTCTATTTTAAAAATTTGTGACAGCAATAAGTGAAAATCCACTGTTAACAGTCTAGTTTTCCAATAGGTATTCAATTTACATAGAAAATAAAATCTAGAAAGATAGTTCTTTAGTGGATTGGTAATATATTGATAGCATGAAGCTTTATTCCAAGCTTATTGACCATAACATCTTTTACTTTGCTAAACCATCACAGTTTCATCACTATTACTTATAAGCACGTTCACTCTTACTGTTATGTTATTATTGATATTATGTCACTTTATTAGTGGAAAAAGTCACAAAATCCCACAAAGAGGAAAAGTATGTCCTAACACTTAGGGTGAGGTGATCAAGCCTTGGGAAAAGCCCCTATGAAAATCTTCTAAAGAGCAATTTGACATCCTTGGGGTAGAAGTTTATTGAATCACTTCCCAACTTGAACCGTCAACTGGCAAGGGTCAGCAAATATTACTCTAACTTCCAGTTGGAAATCTAGACACTTGAAGGACTTACAATTTGATTCTTTGAGTGTGTTACTATGATTAGGTGTTTAATAATTTCTGATTAATTAAAGAGAAGGGTGATATACTCCTCTCTTAAGGGGTTGAAATTAAGGGGTTGAAATAGCTAAAAGGCTTGGTCAAAAACTAAATATAATTTCCACATTATGATCTGTATCATAAAGATTTTTTTTAAAACCTTTTCCACATATTATAAAGTTATTACAGATTCCCAGTGAGTGCAGCAAATAGTTTTGAGTGTTCTTTGTTGGTGTTTAGAGATGAAGAAATCTTTGCACTATTATTGCCTCTCCCCACCCCCACCCCCACTTTTGCTTAACTTCTGAAGTTCCGTATCTGCATAAACCTTTTACAATTTAATCCAAGGTATTTTCAATTCTTTGGTTACTCTGATAACAATTATCTTTTTCTGAAAACTTTTAGCTCTAAATACATAAATACGTGAATAAGATTGCCAATGTGTTATTAATTTGAAGTGAAGGGGATCTGAGGGAGACCTGCCTGTCCATTATTCAAACTGCAGTAACCCTTGGATGAATAACTTATTTCTGATCTTCGTTGCTTTATTTATATAATGGACTAATGTACACCACTAAGTTGTAGAAAAGTTTACAGGATTAAAGAGATGATACAAAATTCTATGGTTATTACAGTACTCTGCGCACTTAATAAACACCCCTCTCCCCTTTCTTGGGAAGCCAGGTAAGCCATCTCAATTTGACATAGGCACAAAGTAAAAAGAGGTGAGACCCCTGAATGATAATTCATGTCTGCTCTGACAAAGCCTCAATTGTTGGTACCTCAAACCTTTTTGCTTAAGTTTATTCCTGGAAGCTAGATCAAGTATCTTTCTCTCATGGTCATGCTGAATAAACAGTTCTGTTGTCGCGCCTTTCTCTAAACTCCACATGTGGGAAGAGACAGGCAGACCACGCATCTCTTCAGACATGTTTATACACAGCTTTATTTACTAACGTCCAGTTCTGGTCGGCCACCTGCTCTTTCCGCACTCACTTCCTGAGCATCCGCGGCTTCTTCTCGGCAGACCCTCCTAGTTGAGGCCCATCTCCTCCAACCGAAAACTGTCCCACTGTGGCCCTTCATCTGTCCACCAGGGCTGTTGTCGGTTGCCGGTCGCAGTCTGTGTCCTGCTGGCTGTGTCTCAGCCGTACGTATAGTTCAGGGCTCCCAACTGGAGCTCAGCAAAAGTTGTACCTAGGCTTCCCAGGCTTGGATAGCCCCAAGAAAAGCATTTCGCTCCTTCGTGGATTAGACCAATCGGGAAGAATCGCTGGCCTATTAAAGTTTTATGCTTAGTCAAATAACCGTCTGGCAAAACGAGGACTCTTCGCGCCCCGTACCCTATTGGTCCGGGTGGCGGAGCCTGTCCAGCAGGCTGCCCAGTGCCAGGCCACCGCGTCTGCCGCTGCGGATCTGGGCCCGCCCGGAAGCGCCCGGCGCTGGAGCGAGGGAGAGGCTGGCGAGCCGCCGCCGCGCGCAAGCGCCCTCGCGCGCTGGGCTGGGGCTGGAGCCGTAACTCGGAAGCCGGAGCCCCGACGGGCCCGGGGCGGGGGGTGGGGGTGGGGTGGGGGGCTACGCGGGGGCGGGTGTGGTGGAGGTGGCCGCCCCTGGCGGCGGGTTTGTTTATCCCGGGGAGAAGTTTAGGAGCGGGAGACGGGGAAGGAGGGCGGGCCGGGGAGGAGGGATGCGGTTCGGCGGAGGCGGCCGCCACAGACTCGCCGCCATCACCCCACCGCCCCAGCCTTGGGCTCCAGGGGCCGCCGCCTCAGCCTCACAGGAGCCGCCGCCGACTGCCCGCTGCCGCCTCGGACGTCCGGGTAGGTGTCCCTTCCCTCCGGGGGTCCCAGTTGCAGTCCTGGTCGGCGGCAATTCCCCCTCTGGCTCGCCGGAGCCTGGCGGCCTCGTCCTTCCCCTGTCACGCGCCTTCCTTCCCGGTCCCGACTCCCGGCTCCGCGGCGCGCGTTCGGCCTTCTCGGGGGCTGCCTCCCCTTCCCCGCCCTCCTCCTCCGCCCCCGGACCGCCCTCCCCTCGCGCGCGGTGTATACTTTCCCTGGTGATGCCCCCCATCCCTCCGTGATTTCCCAGCCTCCGCCTCCCCGGATGCCGCTTACTTTTCTCCACGGGCCTCGCGCTGTTGCCGCCCCCCCATACCTGTACGCCTTCTCGCCTGTCCCTTTACAGCCCCCCGGAGGACTGTCCAGAGCGAGAAACTGCCTTCGTCCTCACTCCCTGCAGCGTCCGTATCTCCTCATCCCAAATAAATTCCAAACTGCCCTCGCTGTCATACCATTTAGGGGGATTCTCTGCCCTCCAGACCACCCAGGGCCTCCGGAGGCCGCAGTGGGCATGCCCGCAGCCGCCCAGTTCCTGGCTCACACTTGGCCTGTCGTACGTTCTCGTTCCAACTTGACCCGAGTACCTCAAGCTAAGCTTGCGGTTCAGGATCCAAGTCTTGAAAGATCTCCTTTTTACGTTCTGCTGCTACCCTTTTTCCTAATCTGCCTCTTCTTGACTATGTGTGTTTGTGTTCTCACAGAAAGGAAAAATGATGGTAAGATTTTGTGTTTCACAGCAATCATAGAGCCCAGTACAAGTAAAATTTACCTTCCGTTTATCCTAACTTTGCGTCTCTTTATCTTCTATGACTGAACGCTGGCCTTTCGTCATCCTTTCCAGGCTTCTGATGTTTTGTCTATATTTGAATTATCCTGGGCCTACTTTGGCCCATTTTAGTGCTTGTCTTCCTACCTCTTTCTTAATTGAATCCACTCTTTCTTAGACTGGAAGCTGAGGTAGTAAAAGGTTCATACCTTGGAAAATTACATCTCTCTTAACATAATGGGACTGGTGGAATATTTCAGAATAGTCCATCATTCTTGAGAAAAATGTTGCCTAGTGGTTAAGAGCCTATGCTAGTGGAAGTGCCAAACCTTTGCCCTCTTACCTACCATGTTTACCTTTGGACAAGTTATTTAACCTCTAGGCCCCAGTATTCTGACAGCTGCAACATGAGGATAATGATAAACTTTATCATTATCATGGTGGTGATGATTACACAAGTACTCAGAACAGGGGCACATACATGATAAAAGTTTGATAAATTTTGTCTTTATCATTACTTCTTTGCTTGACTTATTTTGACAAAGAAGTCAAACCTACTGATAAAGGTTAGAGAAAAGTGGGAATGGAAAGCTGCCTTCTTCCTCTTCTTTATGTAACATCCGTTTTGATGTCATAGTTTTTGTATTTTGTTATTGTACAAATTAATTCCATGTAATTTGAAAAAAGGGTTTTAAACTATTTTTAAGTATATTACAAAGCTACAGATAGGTCAGTCAGTATTTCAGATATCGAATTAGAATTCCTAAAAATGTTATCTTTGTTTTGAGAATAAATGAATTTGAAGTATTATATGCATGGTTTTATTATAGTGGAAAATGAGAGTTACTTGAGAATTTTAGTAGTGCAAATTAAATACTCAAAACTGTTGGTATTCTTTATACTCATCAAACTACTAAAGATAGGGCTTTGGCTTCATTCAGAAGACTAGTAAGCTTTTTCTCTTAACCTGTTATGCTCATTCATATTCACATGCCTTTGTTTGATCAATTTTTGCCTTTACCAATATTTGCTCACTTTTTAAAACCATGATAGTTTTTGCCATATTTGCTTACCTCTTATGTACTACTATTTACTTAATACATTTTTTATAGAGATTGCATCTTTTGAAGCTTAATACATTTTTAATTGGCTTGTTTTAAGAAACCTAAATAGGTATTACCTTAGCGTTGTTATAAATAGTATGAATTTCAAATCATTATTTGCTGGCCTAATTACATCTAAGAATATATACATGTAGATACATAACAACCAAAATAAAAATATTTTCCCATCTCTAGACAAAAATTATTTTTCATGTCCCCAGTGTAGCATATTCTATGCAGTAGGTGACACTGACCTAGAATAACCTTTGCTCTTTCTCCTGCTTATCCAGATTAAACCTCTCTTTCACCTTGTAATACTTCCACATAGTTCATGCCAACATTGTTTTCTTTGTTTCTTGGCTTTCTTAGTGGCTTAATTCTGCATTTTTTGCCTTGAATAGTATAGGCAGTGAGGGTTGAATTGAAATGGCTCCTCCAGAATCAGACTTTTAAAGCTTGTAAAAACTTTGAAGGGGTGGAATAAAATTGGCATTTAGCGCCGTCTATGATGTATGTGGCACTATTCTTTTGGTTTTGTAAATATGGATTATTTCCAAAAATATTTAATTAACACCTGTCACATGCCAGGCACTGGGGATATATATGTGAAAGTGGCCCTTCTCAAACATAGTTCCCGTGAAAATAAAGCCCTAATGCTAAGGCATCTGAGATATGCAATGAATTACCTTATCACTTATCCACTTAAAATGGTACTAGTTAGGTACCATTCTTGAAGGAACTAAGAAAGTAGTTGCTCAAATCAGTTTTCTTAGGGCTTAATTCCTGCAGAGCCCTACTTGAGAAAAGCTATATTGGAATAATAATAATGCAGTCTCTGCTTTTTTATAATTTATATTCTAGTTTGGCACTGACAATTTAGATATATTAACTGATTTAAAATCCATAATAACTCTTTCAAAAGGCTTTATTGTCTCCATTTTACAAATGAGGAACCTGAGAAACAGACTAAACTTTCACAAAATCCCACAGTTATAAGTATTGCAGCCAGACAATGTAGTTTTAGAGTCTTTTTGTTGTTATCTGAGAATTTCCACTTTCTTGCTGAAGAGGTAGGATTCTTCATCTTTCTGAATGTGTAATTTATTTATTTTAAAAAGTTTAGGCTCAGCAGTGGAGTTTCCTTATTTTTTTAGGTTGTTTAGTAGAATGACCTAGGAGACTTAACTTTTATAAAGCATTTGGTCCCCAGTCTTATGTCAAGCCTTACATATGACCTGAATGAAGGTATTTGCATTTGGTGGTACTGTTCACTGTTCCGTTTCCTGACTTGGATTTGCTCACTTAGCAGAAGTTTACTGAGTAATTCGTCTGATCCAGGCACTAGGTTCTGGTGACATATATTTATGGAAAAGGGTGTCTGTATTCATGGAGGCAAAAGTCTGGGGAATAAAGAAATGAAAAAGAATTATAAAAATAATAGTTATGATAACTGCTACAAAGGAAAATTAATGTAAATGGTGAAAGCCCACTAATGAAGAAATATCCTTAGTCTGAAACTTAAAAGATGAACTGTAGTTACCTAACTGATGTTGGCAGTTTCAACTTTTCTAGAACTGTGAGATCGAGCTCTTATTGGACCTTAACACATGAGGTTGGTTGATGGTAAATAGATTGGAGAAGATCACTATGGCCAAAATTCATGCTAAACATTTTATACTTACTCTTAAGAGCAATAGAAAGCCACCAGAGAATGTTAAACAGCTGAAAAAGTTACTCAGATTTTTGCCTTTAAAACATCACTTGGTTGCTCTATCCAGGACAATTTGGAGAAAGGCACCTGTAAATCTTATCTGTGGTTAAGGGCCAGTGTTTTTGTTTGTTTTAAATTTTCATTTCATACAAATACTGTAGTAACCCACAATAAAATGGATGTTTTGTGTGTCAAGTTGCTATAAAAGTTTCTAAATGCTTCCTTTCAGTTTTTATATTTACTTTATCTTGGACCAGTAACAAAAGTTTGTGGACCAATATTAGTTCACAGATCATGCTTTGAGTAGAATCAAGTTAAGCTATTGTAGTAATTTAGGCAGGAGATTGTAGAAGCTTGATTCAGAGTGGTAGAAGTATAGATAAAGTAGCCTGATTTGACAGGCAGAATGGGTAGAATTTGGGGATGGGCAGGATTTGGGAGTCTAGGAAGAGAAGAAGGCTGATTTCCAGGCTAATAGTTCTCGTGCCTAAGTTAGGGAATATTGGGAAAGGAACAGTTTTTTGTTTGGTAGTTTCAGGGAAGGGAAAGTATTGAGCATAATTCAGCTTGAGACTTATGCTTGAGAGGGAGATATGTGGGTCATTATGAAAGTTTTGAGATACACAAAGATCAAAAATTGTAAAATCCACATGGATGGAAAGAAATGAAGCCTGTCCAGCAATACCAATAGCGTGAGCGAATTGAAACTTGCAATGGTGAATCAAAAAGGATGCTGTCAACTGTGTTTCTGGAAGTAAAGTAAAGGAGCATAATAACAGTCTGTCCCAAAACTTTTACTGACCTCTGCATACAAGTGAAGATGTCTGGTAGGAATTAGATATATAGGTCAGAAGCTCAGCAAATAGGTTTGGTCTGAAGATAAATTTGGAAATAGCATAGAGTTTATATGTGTAATTGATGTCTTGGGGTAGAGGCTGAGCTTGCCTAAGGAGAGTATATATAGAGAGAAGATAGGGGTTTAGGACTAAGTACCACAAATCTTTAGCATTTAAACAGGGAAAAATAAATGGAGCAAGACAGTCTGAGAAGGAGTATCTAGAAGTTGGAGGAAATTTTTATTAATATCACTAAAGCCTAGGAAATTGTCTCTTTGAAAAAGTGGGGGGTGGCCAGTTGACAGTTTTGAATGCAGAGATCAATTAAGTGGAAAACTAAAAAGTACACATTGGGTTTAGCAACATACAGAAAATTTAATACTATTTCTTAGTAGTCAGTCCACCCAAAAACTATTTGATGATGAATTTTGTTTTAATCTGGCAAAGCTACAATCCTAAATTTAGAATAAAATTATTGTGTCTAGAGTATGAGCTGTATCTTCCTTCCTGAGCTCAGATCCATGTCTCTGGTTAGTACCATCTGGCTGTTCTATAAGTATCTTAAACTTTTTTTTTCATAGCTCATTCATTCAGAATGTAAGTTTCAAATACTATTTATAGGGCACTAAATACTACTGACTTTAAGGTATGTGATTAGAACTTAGAGACTAGAAAATGAACAATGAAATAAATATTTGTTATTCTAGTCTGGTTAGTACTATCATAGCAATTTATTTAGGTTGCTTTGGAAGCATAGAGAAGGGGCATCAGGGAAGTCTTTCTAAGGAAAATGACACTTGGACAGAGTGTTTCTGAAAGGCAAGTTAAACATAAGTGGCGGCAGTTGGGAGGGGCGTGTAAAGAATGATATTTTAAGTATTTTGAAAACCTCCAAAGGCAAGGATTGTGGCTAGCAGATACGGGTGGCAGATTATAGAGATGTTGGCTGTGTTGTTCAAAGGTTTGCCACTTGACATTGCGTCTTTTGTTTGTAGTTTTGATTAATATCTTTATCATCCATGTAGTCACCTAATGTAGAGGTATCTTTTTAATATCTTCAAAAATGAAAAATTACCTTTGTTTTAGTATTTATTACCCAAGATGGTGTTTTATTTTTATTGACTAGTCTCATATTTTTCATATTAAGCTTGTATTTATGGAATCATATAAAAACTGATAGCATAAGTTCAATATTTCATACACTATAGTGATTTACTATGGGAAAACATTATACAAATATATTTTTTTCTAAAATTTTTTCTCAAATGCAAATGACTTTTGCATTCTGTTATCTTAATATAGCCTTGTTTTAATAAAAAATACTTTAAATTAGCATGGGGGAATATTTTTTAAAAGTGTCCATTGTAAACTTCAGGGCATCAAGGCCTCTTATGTATTTATTAAATATTCCTTTGCATTTTTATTTTAAGTAAACTTTTGAAGCATAACATACATTAAAGACGTGCACATATCATTATGCAGCATCTGCAATCTTGTGTCTGGCTTCTTACTGCAAACATACATATTTATGTGATCCAACCATGTGTGCAGCAATAGTTTATTCATTCCCATTGCTTTATAGTATTCCATCGTATGACTATATTTATTATAATTTGTCTGTTTTACTGTTGATGGACATCTAGGTTGTTTATAGTTTGGGACCATAATGAATAGGGTCCCTATGGAATATTTTTGTATTCCTCTACATGTCCTTTGGTGTACATGCATATGTCTCTCTAGGGAATTTACCTTGTAGTATAACTGTTGGGTCATATGTGTGCTTTTGTTTGGTTTCCAAGGTGGTTGTACAATTCATAGTCTCATGGGTAGTGAATGAGAGTTTTAGTTGTTTCACATACTCTGCAACATTTGCTTGATATTGTGTTTCATTTACTTAGCCATTCTGGTGGATGTAAAGTGGTATTAAGTTGTAGGTAGGTTGTTTCCCCAAAATAAACATGATTCCTTTCCTAACTCCTACCCACAGACCTCTTCTTTGTGCACATCAAGGGAGAGTGGAATAGAGAGACCTGTGTATTTTCATAAAATCCATCAGATAATTCTGGGTGCGTTGCCAGTTGGCAAGATGTAGAATATGAAACAAATTTAAGTATAATTTATGGAAAATGAGACTGTCATGAAAATTATAGGTTCATAATGTAGTTTACTGACTTTCTGACAAATGGTGCATTTCTCACTTGCTAAATGTGGGAAAACTTTTAAGATTTTACAAGCTGGTAAAAAGTTTGTAGGCTTTTTTATTTTATGGAGTGAGTTTGCAACATTGGCCCAAAGCTCTAATTACATAATGCTGGAATGCACTTGTTCTTTCTTGACTGTCTACCCAGATTGTGGATTGTATTCATTCAATATTTTGTGAGGTTTTGCTATTTTTTTATTGTATTATTATTATTTATTTATTTTTTATTTTATTTATTTTTTTTTTGCAGTTCCACCGAGGCTGGGTTTGAACCTGCCACCTTCGGCATATGGGGCCGACGCCCTACTCGCTGAGCTACAGGCGCTGCCTATTATTTATTTATTTTTTGTAGTTTTTTTTTTGGCCGGGGCTGGGTTTGAACCCACCACCTCCAGCATATGGGGCTAGCACCCTACTCCGTTGAACCAGAAGGGAAACATTATATATTAGAGCTTGCTCAGTTTTCAGAACTTGAAAATAACATTGAGAAGATAAATTTTACTATGAGCCTATAGCATGCTATGTTCTATATTTAATTTCTTGTTATTTATTGGAATTTTTAAAATAAATTCTATAGAGAAAAAGTGTTACTAATCTTTACTTTTCATTATTGAATTGTGTGGTGAAAACTAAGGATGGAAAAAATATTTCTGCCCATGTATCCTTTTCAGTGTTCGGATTGTAGTTAGTCTCCTCTTATTCCTTAATGAATGCAGATTGTTAGAATCATATGTAGGTAAGTGCCTTTCCTATGCCTTTTGAGTATAATGATTAGTTGTTGACTTCTATTAAAGCATGTTTAGATTCTTAACTTCAGATAAACCCACAGTTTTCCGTTTCTAACATTTCATATGACTGAATTTTTATAGCTAGTATTTTTATGTCTGACTTCATTTCTTATTGCTGCAAAGTACTGATCCAAGGTATGGCAGCTGTTTGATCAGTGCTTGTGCTCTACATATTCATAAGTAGTTACTGAATATTGCTAGTCACAGGAATCTTGGAATTATTATCTCATCTGTAGAGGAACTGAGATGGCATTTACGTCCTTAAAGTGTTCCAATAAAATTTATTTTGCAAAGCATTTCCTTGTAAAGGAGATAATGCTAAGTGAATGGCATTAACCTCCTTTTATTAAGTCTAGTTTGGCCATGTGTTACATTTTGGAAGAAGGTGGATTAAAATCAAGGGGTATCCTAACATGTTCCTCTCTAGGGATCATTTTGTTTCATTTCTTTCCCTCTTTGTCTTCCTTTCAATTTCTTTCCTCTCTTTCCTCTTTCTTCTCTTTTCTGTAAACTAAGCAGCTACAATTCAGTACTTCTCAACTTTCCTGATGCCACGGCCCTTTAATACAGTTCCTGTGGGTCGCCATCCACAGTTTGAGAACCACTGAGCTACATGGTAGAATTATTTTCTTTGAGGAGAATTAAGCCTTTTTAATGGTTGTGGACATGCGAAGTGTAATGGTAATTGAAGTATCTCTACTGCCCTTTACCCTAAGGCATGCTGTTTTGTCACTTCTTTTTCTGAAACTTTTACAAGTTAGAGTTCAAAAACGTCTTTCTTCTTATCTTTCTCAAGGATGATAGTATATCCTACTTTTGCCTAGGACAGTGCCAGTTTATGTCTTTTGCCTCAGCATCCTGTCCTATTTAGCATTTGTATTAGATATTTAATTTTAATTTTTTTTTATTATTGGGGATTCATTGAAGGTACAGAGAACCAGGTTACACTGGTTGCATTTGTTAGGTAAAGTCCCTCTTGTACTTATGTCCTGCCTCCAAGAGGTGACAGTTACATTAAAATAAGTCTGAATGGGTTTGGTAGATTTTTTTACTCCTAGCTGTTGTCATGGTCTAGTGTAGTAACATGTGACATGTACTTGTACAGTGATAAAAAATTCTCTTTCCCTAACTCTTCCCAGATGCAATGTAAATAATAGCTTATTTCAATGACAGTATTGGGGGAGAGGGGAACCTAAATGATTGGAAGTGGGCTAGGATGCAAATGATTAGGTATATTTACCTTCTTTCTGTCCTGGGTGAAGGTACGAGATATTTGATGCTCCTGCCCTTATTGACAGTTTGGGTACATGCAGTTAGAGCTTAGAGCATGTCAAGTGCTACAGCCTGCGAGATTCATGAAGTCATCAGGATGGCAGTAGGTGGGGTTGGTGGGAAATTGTAGGTTATGTGAACTGAAATAGTGGCTAAGCAGTTCTGTCATGGAACACGTAGAGTCGCACTACTTAGTAAAGCTTTGTGCTTTGATCCATTTGGGCTTTGGGTTTGATAAGGAAGGAACTGAAGCCATAATGGGGATAGTGACTTAAGAAAATGGGAAAGAGTCTAGGAAGTTTTAGTAATGAGAGATGTTGGGGGATTAAATTGATGACAGAGCAGGAATAAGGTCTGTTATAAAAAGACACACTGAGGTTTATTTTCAGAGTTAGTCAAGCTGTTCTAGGTAATAAGTTCACTTGGAAAAGACTGCTAAAATGTCAAGTGGGTGAGATAATTCAGGAAGGGTCAAAGAACTTTGATGCTTGTAGGTTAAAAGTCCACAGGCATGAAATCGTCTGAGGTGGTAGTAGGATAGTAAAGAAGGCAGTGTAGGGAGAAACGAACTGAAGTCCTCAGTAAGGAGCTTAACTGGAAGAGATGAGTACATGATAGCAAGGGAAAAGAGGGTATAACATTTTTCTTATGCAGTTGCCAAACAGGAAGGATGGAAAAGTGGTCTGGAAATAACACTGGGGAGTTGGAAGATCTCCCTCTGCCCCAATGCCTTTTTCTAGACCCATTACAGGTATAAGAAAGAGATATTATTTTAGTGTTTCAAGTTTATCTGCTTTAAGTGGATATTTGCCTCTCTGACTTTATCTTTGTAATCTTTTGTTTCACCTTCACCAGTACCTGACCTACTTAGGTATTTAATAAATATTTGTTCAGTAAATACTAGACAAATGTGAAATTGTTCCAGTATTCTGGAATACTAGAACAAAGAGCATTGCTTAGATACTTTTTAAAAGTGACTTGACTATAATTCCAGCTATTTGGAAGGCTAAGGTAGGAGGATGGCTTGAGCCAGGAGTTCAAAACCAGCCTGGGGAACATAGTGAGACCTCACCACAAAAATAAAAATGGAAAACAAAAAGTGATTTGAAACCTAGTAAAAGGAACTGTTACTTTAACACAGGTTTTCAAAGTATGGAATTACTCTTAACCGTAAAGAGACAGATTTGTATTACATACATTTTTACACAAATTTGTGGATGGCAGATTTTTGATGAGAATTGATTAAGGGTAATTAGGGTGTTGGGGGGATACTTGATTTTTAGAAATTGGCAGGAGGATATTATAAAATTGATGTATATCTTTGAGAACTTACAACAATTAAATTACTACAACTCTAATTTGTCTTACTGTTTTTCTGTGTTTCAATTTCCCTACCTGTAAAATAGAAGTAACTACCTTAACAATATTGTTAGGATCAAGTGAAATAATAAATGTAAGGGTGACTTTTAATATGGGAAGCAAAACCTTATCAATTATTTTACTATTTTTTTTATTGAATCATAGCTGTGTACATTAGTTCAGTCATGGGGTACAGTGTGTGGGCTTCATATACAATCTGAGATATTTTCATCCACCTGTTTGACATAACATTCATGAGATTTTCTCATTTACTGTGTGAAAACATTTGTGTTCTGCATTTAGTAGTTTTCTCCTGACCTTTCAAAGATGCACCTCAAGTGTGTTCTCACCCTTTATCCTCTCACCCCCCACCCTGTCCCTCCCCTTCCCTCCCTCTCCCATTTCCCCATCTTATTCTGCAATAATTGGGTTGTAGCCTTCACATAAAAAATATAAATTTGCTTCATATTAGGGCTCTAAAGAAGACAGGCGCACAGCCTTCAGACACATGAAGAAATGCTCATTATCCTTAATCATCAGAGAAATGCAAATCAAAACTACCTTGAGATATCATCTAACTCCAGTAAGATTAGCCCATATGGTGAAATCCCAAAACCAGTGATGTTGGCGTGGATGTGGAGAAAAGGGAACACTTCTACATTGTTGGTGGGAATGCAAACTAATACATCCCTTTTGGAAAGACGTTTGGCGAACACTCAGAGATTTATAAATAGACTTGCCATTTGACCCTATAATCCCTTTACTTGGTATATACCCAGATGACCAAAAATCACATTACAAACAAAGATATCTGTACTAGATTGTTTATTGCAGCCCAATTCATAATTGCTAAGTCATGGAAGAAGCCCAAGTGCCCATCGATCCACAAATGGATTAATAAATTGTGGTACATGTATACCATGGAGTATTATGCTTCCTTAAAGAAAGATGGTGATTTTTCCTCTTTCATACTTACATGGATGGAGCTGGAACACAATGTATCTCAAGAATGGAAGAAGAAGTATCCAATGTATACAGCCCTAATATGAAGCAAATTTATATCTTTCATGTGAAGGCTACAATTATTTTACTGTTAACTGTAATAAATTTAATTAATTCTTTGTGGAAGGAATTTTTTATGAATGTGCTCAGGTTGCTGAAAAAAGTGGTATAGAGACCAAAGG
>CAUYRH010087190.1:0-41298 GCA_963574655.1 Perodicticus potto
CTTCATATAGTGATTAAAAGGCCATGAAGGCTATGTTAAATAGTTCAATGAAAATATTTCAGATTGTATATGAAGTCAGCACATTGTGCCCCATGATTGCACCAATGTACACAATTATGATTTAATAAAAATTAAAAAAAACCCCACGTAATTGTATGTATTTTCCTATGACTGGATTCATTTTCTATCTATGAGCCCCTCCTCTCTGATGGAGAAAAGTTAGTGCAGCCATTTCCAAGGAAACACAGCATATTAAGCCACTTTCACTTGTTTGCTTATTGTCACTCTGGGTTGGAAGCCCTGTCAAAATCAGAATCATTTTTCTTTCATCTCTCCCCCCAACCCTGGTTGACACTAAGCTCAGGGATGTTTGTGGGAGAGACGCTCTCTTTCTCTATCTGTCCGGTCAGCCTCCTGTGAGGGCTCCTCCTGCAGCCCTGCCGGCGCCATTCATGCCCCGTGGGACAGTTCATGAGCACGCTCTGACCACAGGCCCCTCTGCCTTACTCTCACCTTTGTTCTTTTTCTTTTCTGCTTGAGTTTTCTCGTAGGATTGGGCAGGGCTGCCTGCACCTCTAGGTGGACGGGGCGCTGTCCTGATGGCCCTGACCACCCTGCCTCCTTTGTTTCTCTCTCCAGGGGCACAAAGGGCATTGGTGGGAGACCCCTGTTGACCAGAATTCAAGTCGGTAGAAGCCAGGGTGGTCCTCTCTTCTCTGGTCCTCCATCTGTCAATGGTTCCATCACTGTCACTCCTCCAACCCCACTCCTGGCCTTGGCAGGGAGGACACAAAGACGGGAAACATCCACATTCCCAGGGTATGTGGGGAAGAGGGGGGATCTGGACACCAAGGAAGTACAAGGAGGTGATTCAGGGTCACTGACAAGGTGCCAGGAGGCGTGGAGGACCTTCCTCAGCAATGAGTAAGTTGGTTGGGGACACGCTGTCTCTCACTCTCCACCCACCCCGCCCCTGCCTTGGTGCTTCTGTGACAGTGCCCTGTGCTTTCACCAATCTTCAGAGCCTCTGGGTGCCTGTGACACCAGGACCCGGGCGGAGTAAGCTCCTCCACCACCAATCAGGCTGTCCCAGGCCTGAGCCCCCTATGGAAACTGAAGTCTGAACAGTCCTTGAAATCATAAGTGCTTTTCACTAGAGGTGCCAGTTAATTGGTGGCACAAGCCTGAGTGAGTTGGGCCTGTGGATCAGAATGTCCACCTCCAGCAGCTGGGTGGGGAAAAGGCAGATTCTAGGAGGTGGACATCCGGGGATCTGTCACTCTGCCCCCAGCTGCAAGCCTGGCTCCTTGCCTTCAAGGGAAGCCCATCCAGCTGTTACAGGACAAAGAGGGTCCAGCTACCTGTCACTGTCAGCCAACATGCAGGCGTTTTAGGTCTAACAAGCTTTATTTGTCAGAAGGCCAGTGATTCTGGAGAAAAGTGAGAGTAGCCTCGCAATTCTGTTCTGCCTCAGTTACAATTCTAGCAACTTTTTTTTGGTTTTTCAGTTTTTGGCTGGGGTTGGGTTTGAACCTGCCACCTCTGGCATATGGGGCCGGTGCCCTACTCCTTTGAGCCATAGGTGCTGCCCCAATTCTAATAACTTTTATAATGAAATACAAGGAAACCAGCCCAGAAAATTTTAACTTTATATGAATAGGAAGTAACATCAAAATAGTCTCCTTTCTAACAATGCAAAATGTTTAAAGAACAGAAAGGTGATTTTCACTTTAATAAAGTATCTATGAGAATCATGAGAGAAAACACCATATCATCAAAGCAACCTTTACTCTACCAATATCATAACACCTATTGTCTGTGGGTGACTACCTCCTCGGAGTCTCCTGAGACAAAGAGCCTCACAATCACAGTGAAACCTTAACTAGACACTCATGGAAGGTGTGTAGGGAAGGCTGAGCTGATCAGGTCAGTTGTACTGCTTCAGCTTAGCCACTCAGACTCCTTTTTGGGTTCATAGCCCCGGGCCAGCACTCAGCCAAACATGCACCAAGGCCTCCCCTGCACCTTCCTGCCCTGTCCTCCCATTCCCCTTGGCTCAACCCCACACTATTTCAAGTCCTGCTTGACCTCTGGTCATTCCCCAGGATACTGACCAGGGCCACTGCTTGGCTGACTCTAGGTGGTTCCTGGGGGTGATCAGGCTTAGGAATGAAGCCCAGACTCTGGGATCCTGGGGGTGCCATGCACAGGGAATCTGATGAGAATAATGCCCCCGGGCTGTGTGAGCAGACCCTGGTAGATGTCAGGGCTTCCAGACACGTGGAGGTGCAGGGGGTTCCCTCCTTCATGGTCCTATGAGCTGTATTGTAGGGAAGGAAGTTGCAGTTCAAACTACACAGCATAGGGTGGCAGTGTCCACACTAGGGGTCTGCACCACACCGCCTGTGTGGGTCTTCTCATGTGGGTCAACTAAATGAGGTGGCTAAGAACCTGGGCAAATGAGAGCCAGGTGGCTGCCCTGTGACACCTCCACCCTCCCCACTGCCCCATGAGTCCACCATTGTCCTCAGGGCCCACCTGCCACTCACTGCAGGCCCTCGCTTGCCCCCTTCATGGATTGCTAGTGAATAAAAGACAGAAACGTCAGAATAAGGCAGATTCGATCTCACTGAAAACAAAATAATTCCTTCATCTAAATTTCTTCAAGAGAATCTGTTAAGATACAAAGGACAATTGTTCTGCTTCTGAGTGGAGCTTGTTTGGCAAACAAAGTACAATCTATATAGAGATCTACATCTTTGGTGTAGGCTTTGATAAATCATGCCTAATTAAATATTCATTTATCTTATGTATTAATTTCTTCACGTAGGCAGTACTCCTTTGAGTTTCGGGGATGCACTGCAGCGGGGCCTATAACTGCCTCTTCCCAGTCCCACCCACAGCTCTCTTTCCTGGAAGCAAGCATGCTTGTCGGAGAATTCCATGCAATAACAAAGTATTATCAATTTAGGTTTTTTTTCCCCAATTAACAATGCAGTCTCGAGAATGTTCCTTCTCTGTATTGACCACTGTCTTATTCATTTTATCAGCTGCACAAGAGACATGTATTTAACCAGCCCCACAAAGACACGGAGGTCGTTTGCAACCTTTCACTGTATCCAAAACAAATATTCTGTGTGCCCTCGGGAATCTTTAAATAAAAACCTACATAGTTTTGCTGGGCCAGTGGGTTGGTACTTTAAAAATTTAGAATACCTACTGCCAAATTGTCTCTTACAAAAGTACTCTTTTTTTTTCTTTTTTTGAGACACGGTCTCATTTTGTCCCCATTGGTAGAGTACCATGGTCTCATAGCTCAGTAACTTCAAACTCTTGGGCTCAAGTGATTCTCTTGCCTCAGCATCCCAAGTAGTTGGGACTACAAGGTGCCTGTCACAATGCCTGGCTATTCTTCTTTTCTTTGCAGTTTTTTTTGGCCAGGGCTGGGTTTGAACCTGCCACCTCCATCTTATGGGGCCGGTGCCCTACTCATTTGAGCCACAGGCACCACCCTATGCCTGGCTATTTTTAAAGACAGGGTCTTGCTCTAGCTTAGACTGGTCTTGAACTCTTAAGCTCAGGCACTCTGTCCACCTCAGCCTCCCAGAGTGCTAGGATTCCAGGTGTGAGCCACCACACCCAGCTCTTATAAAAGTATTAATAGCATAGCTCTTTAACAAGTGCATTTATTTACAAACTGGTGTGTTATTTATCATTGCTTCTTACTTTACAGAGTTTTAGCATTTACAAATAGTTTGATTTCTTTCTTTATAAACAGATTTTGCTAAGGATTTTTGGACTCCATAAAACTCAAGTCTCTGCCCCAGCCACGCCCAGACAGCTATTCTAATGCTGACAAAAGTACTGTCAGTGCTTCTGGAAGTGGGGGAATAGTCCCAAGGTCTCACATGCTTGCTAAGGTACATGGATTATACAGTAGGCCATCCACTTTTTTTTTTTTTTTTTTTGTGTTCTGCTCTGTCACCTGGGCCAGAGTGCAGTGGTGTAACCATGGCTCACTCTAACCTCAAACTCCTGGGCTCAAGTGATCCTTGGGCTTCAGCCTCTTGAGTAGTAGGACTTCAGGCTTGTGCCACCATTTCTGGCTAGCATTTCTATATTTTTATAGGAATGGGGTTTTGCTCTTGCTCAGGCTGGTTACAAATTCCTGAGCTCAAGCAATCCCCCCTGTCATGACCACATAAATGATCACTCGAGATGTGGATTGACAGTACACCCTGCAAGAGGTGAGGCTAACCACAGGTACAGGACAGCCCTGAGCACTTCTCACAGAGTCCTTTTATTGAGATGATACATGATAGGTGGAAAGATTACCAAGCAAGGACATGCAGGGGCTGCGTGCTCGGGGAAACGATCTCATAGGTGCCAACAGAGTATGTACTCAAGGAAACGATCTTCAAGGGTGGTAAGGAAATGATCTCCAAAATACTAAATGCAATTCTTCTCCACTAATCCTTCAAGGAACTGTCATAGAATGCTTCATGTTTAACAACAGCCTTACTACTACAGGACTGAGCTTTGCTCCTCCAGGATTTCTGAGTTACTGGGTGGCTTGCCTTCCAAGTCACAAGAGGTTTCCAGGCTTGCCAGGAGACTGTCTTGTTCTCAGTAATTCCTCAGGTGAGTTATGATATTGGTGGCTGTTGTAGCAAGTATGATGTTTAATCCTCTCTGCTCGCCACCATGGCTCCCAGAGTGCTAGGATTATAGGTGTGAGTGACTATGCCTGGCCCTAAGTTTTATTTTTTCATTTATTGAACTAACATTTATTAAGCTGCCTCTGTGTGCCAGGCCCTGGACTGCAGCTGAGAACATGAGGATGACCATGACCTGGACCCTCCCACAGCATAGAATAAGCACCCAAAGAAAAAGGCTCAAGGACACAAAGGAAGGTTCAGATGACTTAGTCACAGAGGTGGTTATATCTGTACCTATCGCCCTGCACTCTTGAACTTCTGGGTTCAATCGAACCTCCTGCTTCAGCCCCCTGGGTAGCTGGGACTATAGGCTCCCACCACATGACCAGCTAATTTTCTTTCTTTTTCTCCCCATGTTTTTTCTGAAAATAATTTTAATACAGATTTATTGGACAATATTAAAAATAATTAGACATTTATAAGTATAAAAACAATGTCAGCCATAATTCCACACACAAAGGGATGGTCAATTAATATTTTGGTAAATGTCGTTTCAGATATTTTTCCTAGAAGCGTATTTTTTTCTATTACTTATGTGTAAAGATAGGGGCTGAAAGTTCATCTATAGTTTTTAGTCTGTTTTAATAATTCAAGATGTGACATGGATTTTTGACTTTTAAAAAATTTATTTCAAAATATTAAGGGGATACAAATGTTTTTGTTCCATAGACTGTTTTTCTTTTCTTTTCAAAGCTTAATTTATTTTTGTTAAATTTCAGAATATTAGGGGGTTCTGCTTACATCCTTTGTTTTTTGCACAAAATGAGTCAAGGTTATAAGAGCCTCACCTCGCAGTGTGCACCGTACCCGAACGGTATAAACTTACCCATCTCCCCTTTCCCCCCAGCTTAATTTTCACTGAGATTTATTTCCACATGTGTACTCAAATGTCGATGGATCAGTCCCAACCTGGTACCGAGTACTTGTGTTCGTTTCTCCATTCTTGTGATATTTCTCTTAGAAGAATGGTCTCCAGTTCCATCCAGGTTGTCACAAAAGATACTAGATTGCCATTTTCCTTTCCTGGTGAGTAGTACTCCATAATATGCATATACCACATTTTATTAATCCATTCATGTACTGGTGGGTACTTCGGTTGTCCACTGCTGAGTATATACCTAAAGGAAAAAAGGTCATTTTAAAAAAAGGACACCAGCACTTGAATGTTTATAGCAGCACAGTTCACAATCCTAGCTAATTTTCTTAGTTTTTGTACAGACAGGATTTCACCCAGGTTGGTATTGACCTTCTAGCCTCAAGCAAACCTCCTGACTCAGCCCCCCAATAGCTGCTATTACAGGTAGAAGCCACTCTGCCCAGCTTATACATGTACATATTTCTGATTAAGAAAGCCAATTATGCTTGTTGGGAAAATTTTGAAGAAATGGAAAACTGTAAGGAAGAAAGTAAGAATCACTCATGATCCCATCATTCAAACAGATTACTGTTAAATAATCTGATTCTTTTTTTAGTTCGGAAAAATTCAGAGTTACTGCACATATAACTCTGAATTCTGCTTTTCTCTAGTGGGATAGCATGAGCATTTCCTGGCCCCACTCCTCTCCCAGGTGGGCCTCTGACTCTTTCCTGGTGACTCCCTTACAGGCCTGACTCCTGAGCTCCAGGAGCACATGTCCGGCTGTCCTTGGATGTCCCCATCTGAGGATCCCACAGGCACCTGCCACTGGACATATCCAAACTAAACTCACTCTTGTCCTCCCTCTGTTCCCCCATCCTCCCTCACTGACACCAGCTGGGCACTTTCAGGCCCCCCTGGCCCGTGGCTCCCACCGTCAGGTGTGGAAGAGCCTCTTTAGCATCTCTGCTGCTCATGACTTTATTTCAGGGCCTCAGCATTTCTCCTCCGGCTTATTCCGACCTCCACCTATTTTGTCTCGCCCTTCTAGGCCCATTACATGCAAATGTGCTCGCATCATGCCAGGCTTAAAAGTCTCAAAGGACAACAGCTTGTCCCTGGGAGAAAGGCCACACCCATTACCCTGGATGCGCAGGCCTGTGACTCACCGCACACGGGCCTTCTGTCCCTGCCCCTGAGTGACTGCGGATGCAGAGTCCTCCACTTGCCTCTGTGACTTTGTTCAGTTTTCCCCATGACCCAACCTCCTGGGTAATTCACACTCAGACTCTAAATTGCCCTTGGTGACACCTGCTCTGCAAAGCTTCTCTCCAGTGACTTTGTCCCTTTCCTGGTCAGGCCTCCTCTGTGCCCATGGGACCCAAGTTTGTCCCCACAGTCTGCTTACCTGAACACCCCCACATCACACCTCACACCTGGGTTCAAATTCTGGATCTAGTATTCACTAGAAATGTGACTTTGGTCAAATTACTCAACCTCTCTGGGCATCACTTTCCTAATTTATACAGTGATTTATAATATTAATAACACTAACAGCACTTCCTTCTACTGGTTTTTGTGTACATGAAATGACATTAACAGCTGTACAGCACTTGCCACCCTGCCCAACACACAGAAAGCCCTGTATAAGCTTTGGTTTTGGTGGTTCCTTCATTATCACCATGTCACTGTGTCCAGGCCAGGTCAAAGATGTAGCAGGGATGGGAGAAGCCACAAAAGAAAGGGAACTCTGTCTTCCTCGCGGCATTTCTGGGGGAACAGGAGAGCAGGCTGAACGCTGGGGCTCCCGGACTCACCTGCTTTTTCTTCTGGCACCTTGCAATGCACGAGGCCTTCCAGAAGGGGGCGGCCTCCCTCGCGGCACCACCCCATTCGGCTGGCCTCCGTGGTCCGCTGTCTGGATCTCACTCCAGCACTTGTTCTCAGGCAGCGTGACTAATATTGGGCATTTTCTCCCCATTGAAATAAAATAGGGCTGTTATTGGCAGAAAATTGTCTCGGTAAGATACTCCTTTGTCCATAATTTGCAGAAACTATTTTTAAAATAACCCAAATGAGAACACTTTTACACTGCTGGTGGGACTGCAAACTGATACAACCTTTTTGACAGGAAGTATGGAGAACCCTCAAAGAACTCAAGCTAGACCTCCCATTTGATCCTGCAATCCCATTACTGGGCATCTACCCAGAAGGAAAAAAATCCTTTTATCTTACGGACACTTGCACTAGACTGTTCATTGCAGCTCAATTTACAATTGCCAAAATGTGGAAACAGCCTAAATGCCCACCAACCCAAGCTGTTGTATACGTACACCATGGATTACTATTCAGGCACTAAAAAAGATGGAGACTTTACATCCTTTGTATTAACCTGGGTGGAAGTGGAACACATTATTCTTAGTAAAGCATCATAAGAATAGAGAAGCATGAATCCTATGTGTACAATTTCGATATGAGGACAATTAATGACAATTAATGACAGGGTGGGGCTGGGGAAAGGGGAGAGCAGAGAGAGAGAGAAGGAGGGAGGGGGTGGGGTCTTGGTGTGTGCCTCACCTTTTAGGGGCAAGACACAATTGTAAGAGGAACTTTACCTAACAAATGCAATCAGTGTAACCTGGTTTCTTGTACCCTCAATGAATCCACAATTAAAAAAAAAAAACCCAAATGAATGGGTTTCAATGCCACATCAAAAACCAAAGAAATTGGCATGACGTTCCCTACCCTTCCCCTCTCCCCAGCCCCCAAACTGCTTTATTCATTCACAATTTTGGAAAGGTACAGGGTGGCAGGTAGAACCTGTCAGGGATGTGAGTAAGCAATGGATGTGCTGTTAGGGACCGAATGGTTTGTGTTGCCAATGGAACTTGTTAAGTTGAAGCCCTGAACCTAATATGTATTTGGAGATGGGGCGTGTGAGGAGGTGGTAAGATTAAGTGTGGCATAAGGGTGGGGCCCAGATCTGGTAGGGCTGTTACAAGTGATCAAGAAATACAGTAACATCTTTGTCATACAAAGTCAATGTCCACAAATCAGTAACCTCCATATGTGCCAGTAACAGTCAAGCTGATAATCAAATCAAGACATAATACCCTTCACAGTAGCTTCAAAGAAAATGAAATATCTGGGAATCTATCTAACAAAGGACGTGGAGGATCTCTATGAAGCGAACCATACAACCCTGAGAAAAGAAATAGCAGAAGACATTAAGAAATGGAAGAACATACCATGCTTATGGCCAGGAAGAATCAATATTGTTAAAATGTCTGTACTACCCAAAGATATCTATAGATTTAATGCAACCCCCATCAAAGCACCAATGTCATACTTTGAAGCCTTGAAGAACTAGTACTTCATTGCATGTGGAGCCAGAAAAAAACCCCAAATAGTCAATGCAATTTTAAGAAATAAGAACAAATCTGAAGGCATCACTTTACCAGACTTCTGATTATACTGCAAGTCTACCGTGATCAAAACAACATGGTACTGGCACAAAAGCAGAGATACGGGTGTATAGAAGAGAACAGAGAACCTAGAGATAGACCCAGACACGTATCACCATCTGAACTTATAAATAAAACAGAAGCATGCAATGGGGAAAAAAATCCTTATTGAATAAATGGTGCTGGAAGAACTGGTTAGCCACATACGGAAATTGGACACACACCTCTCATCACCGACAAAAAAGTTGACTCTTGCTGGATAAAAGATTTAAACTGAAGACACAAAACAATAAAAATCCTAAAAGAAAGTGTGCAAAAACTCTTGACAAAATCAGCCTGGGAAAATAGTTTATGAAGATGACCCCTTGGCAATTGCAGCAATACCAAAAATAAATAAATAAATAAATAAATAAATAAATAAATAAATAAATAAATAAATAAAAGGGACATGATGAAGCAGTGGCGGCTGTCCAGGAGCCTCCCCTCAACAACACACTCTCCGCCTTGGACACCCCCTTCCCTGGACTGCTAGTAATCCCACCCTGTGTCCTCAATCCCTTCCCAGGAGTCTGACTTTACCTCTGGTCATGCCTATTGACAACCACAAAAGCACCTGCAATACATATACACTCATGTACACCTGTACCATGGGAATACACACATCCACTCCGACAATACACATGCAACGCGTGCGTGACGCACCACACACACACACACACGTGAACATGTGTGCACTGCACACACCGACCCGCATACTTCCAGGCAGCTACCATAACACACACACATGCACACAAATTACAGCAAACACACACATACATTAGATACACACATACCCATAAACGTGCAGCCTCCTAGCCAGGGAACAATAGAGGTGTGTGTGTGTCTACATGTGCACATGAGTGTGTCTTAAAATGATTGAAAGTATTTATATTAAAAGAGCTTAACCCTCTCGTGAACTTTTGCATATTAAGAAATGAGCTAATATTTCCTTTAGAAATTTTAACGGGGGTGACTTAATCATTCTTTAAAGACTTGCATCAATTGATATTTCCACTAACAGGTTATGAGGATGATCCCTTCAGCATCATCCACGGGTTTGTTGTTATTCAACTTTGTAATCAAGGCCCATCTGATAGGCAAAATGTAGTATTTGGATGTTCCCATGTGCTTGATGTTCACAGCTTTAGAATCTGTCACTTTGTTTATTAGCAAATATCCAAATATCCTCCACTCCCTTTTCTTTATGGTTGTTTATCTTTGTCTTCAGGATTTGTGCAATAACTCAAATGTATCAGATATTTCTTTCCAGACCACCACTTTTTTGAAACTTGTTTCCCTATTCAGAATCTAATTTTTTTTCACCTAGTCAAATATTTTCATCTTTTCCATATTGGCTTTGTCTAGGGGTGCTGCTTTTAATAATGAGAGAACTTGCTTCTTAGGTTTCTTATATTATATAATTAATGCTTCTCTAAAGCCTATAAAATCTCTTAAGTGGACCACCTCCTTGCCTTCCTCTTTAATGATTACCAGCTGCCCACCAAAGAGCAGTGAGAGAAACAATAGCTACAACTACTAAATAAAAGAAAATGTTCTCTTTGGTTCCTTAGACATTATAGAGAACAGGGACGGTTTTCTTCTATTTTGCCTGATTCCATGTGGGTACACAAAGGCATTTAAAAAATAACTGTTAGAAATTAAAGACCCACACAAACGTAAAGTTATTTCATGCTTGTGAGTAGGAGTTACTATTGTCAAAATGTCCACACTGCATGAAGCACACCACATACTTAACACAATCCCTATAAACTTTCCAATGGACGTTCATTCAGAAATGAAAAATCCAATCTTCAAATTCAAATGGAATTGCCAGGGGCCCCCGAACAGCCAACAATCTTACAAAGGGAGAACAATGTTGGCAAACTCACAGTTACTGATTTTAAAAGTTAGTACAAAGGTATAGTAGCCAAAGTATTATGGTACGGGCAGAGGAATAGTTGGGTAGACTAATGGAATGTAACTGAAAGTTCAGAAATAAGCTCCTAAGTCTATCACCAATTGGTTTTCTTTTTCTTCTTTTTTTTTTTTTTTTGAGACAGAGCCTCAAGCTGTCACCCTGGATAGAGTGCCGTGGCATCACAGCTCGCAGCAACCTCCAATTCCTGGGCTCAAGCGAGTCTCCTGCCTCTGCCTCCCAAGTAGCTGGGACTACAGGCGCCCGCCACAATGCCTGGCCCTTTTTTTTTTAGGTTGCAGCCATCATTGTTGTTTGGCAGGCCCGGGCTAGATTCGAACCTGCCAGCTCAGGTGTACGTGGCTGGTGCCTTAGCCTGTTGAGCCACAGACGCGGAGCTGAGTTGTATGTTTTTTTTTTTTTTTTTTGGAGACAGAGCCTCAAGCTGTCACCCTGGATAGAGTGCCGTGGCATTACAGCTCACAGCAACCTCCAATTCCTGGGCTCAAGTGAGTCTCCTGCCTCTGCCTCCCAAGTAGCTGGGACCACAGGCGCCCGCCACAACACCGGGCCATTTTTTTTGGTTGCAGCCACCATTGTTGTTTGGTGGGCCGGGCTGGATGCGAACCTGCCAGCTCAGGTGTACGTGGCTGGCGCCTTAGCCTGTTGAGCCACAGGCGCCGAGCCGAGTTGTATGTTTTTAAGAGTCAGAAGACAGCTTAGAAACACTCTATCTCTGGGAAAGCAAAGAGTTTTCATTTGCCAACTCCAGTTGATAAGTAGTGGTTTTCTGAGTGCAGGGTGAATGAGTGAGTCTTCCCTTGGGCTGAGAGTGCATGCTGCAGTTGATTAGTGATGTCTGGTAAGGGTGATGGTGTAGTAACAGAGGAGGGGCATGTATGCATACACCTGCTATTCCTGATTCTGCTCAACCTCTTGATTTATAGATGAGCCAGCAGAGGTCCAGAAAGCTGAGATGATTTGTTTAGGATTGCGTGAGTTGGGGCAGTATTTGGCAGAATTGGCCCATAATTCAGGTCCCTTGAGTCCTGGTTTGGAGTCTTTTTTTTGGAAGTATATAGGTATTCTGTATACTTGGAGTCTGACTGCCTGGTTCAGATCCCAGCTCTGCTGCTAATTAGCTATGTATTTGGCCAAATGGGCTTAGCAAATAGGGCCCAGTCAGAGCCTAGACCCAGAAGCTGTGCTGTGGTCCTCTCCTTGTCTCAGTCCTGCCATGCAGGGCCCTTGGGAACAGCTCTTCTTGGATGACCCTCAGGAGGAAGCCATGAGAGTCCCACGAGCCTGGCCTGGACAGATGAGGCTTTGAGCTGATTCCTGCTGATGAGCCCCTATGTCATTCAAAGCAGTAGTACTCTGGTGCCTTGTGATGGGCAGGTGGCTCTTGTTGCTGAGTTTCTGGCTGTGGGGGAAAAGCCCCTTCTCTGGATCCTCAGCTAGAGGCCTTCTTGAGGTCTGCCTGTCTGTTTCCTACTGAGAAAGGAAGGAGGAGGGGCTTATGGGAAGGATTCCTTCCTCACTGGGGGACAGTAATGTGACTGTCCCTAACATTTGGAAGTTGTGTTGCTCTGGGCTTCTCACCTTGGGTCACAACTTAGTTTGGTTGCAATGTGCTCCAGCTTGGGGTTGCTTCCGTTCTTTTCTTTCTCTGGATGCAGAGCAGAGCAGCTGGTCACAGCACAGAGCTGCAGCATGGGCTGAATGAAGCCCAGTTTTCTCCAAGGGCTGGTCAGACAGAAGGACTTTGAGCTACACTGGTTAAGGAACTTCTGGCTTTGCCGTTAGTTCTGGGAGCATCATTTGTGAGAGGGGAGAGGTAAAGAGTAGAGAGTGGGCCAGTTCAGGAGTAGAAAGAGGTGAGGGAAGGCAGGCTTGAGTCCAGGCTGAGAAGATTTTGACAGGTGAGGAGAGAGGGGTGATGAGGTTAGGGAGACCTATGCAAAGGCCTCTGATGGTGTAGGAGGGGGCAGATCACTGTGCTTGGAGGATACAGAGTGAAGCCCCTGGGTAGCTGGGCTGTATCTTCATGAGCTCTAGGGCCATACAGGTTTGAACTTCATGCCAAGGACCTTTGAAGGATTACTAGTGAAGACTGTTCCCCTTTTCCCACTGTGGCCAATGTCCTACCCTTCCTGGACCTGCCTTTTTGGGCCACACAGTTCTCTGCCTTATTCATTTGCTGTCCAGAGACCTCCTACCTCCTGGGTCTCCCTGTCCTCCTTCTCCCCATGGTCCCTGATCTCACTTGTTTGTGCAAGGAGTGTTTCCCTGAACCTCACATATTTGTGAATTTGTTCTTAATCTCAGTGTTGTTTGCTGGATTATGGGAGCAGCTCCCCAGAGCACAGACGTGGCCAGGGC
The DNA here is from genome assembly GCA_963574655.1 of Perodicticus potto. NCBI lineage: Eukaryota > Metazoa > Chordata > Mammalia > Primates > Lorisidae > Perodicticus > Perodicticus potto. Next base: position 13,375 of record CAUYRH010087190.1, read on the forward strand.
CATGTGGCTGTGTGCCCTGGCCCTGGAAAATAGCTGAGCCTCAGCTGGGGGCTGGGCTGGGGTGGGTGATGTGAGCAAGTAGTGAGGGCAACACTGAGTGCCATGCGGGCACTGGCCACCGGGAGGTTTTTCCTCTAATTTACAAATTACGTTTAGTGGTGTGGAAGAGTGGCAATATCGAGTAGGAAGATAGGGGTTTTGGAATTAGGAGACTGAAACCCTAGATTTACTATTTTTTGGTTGAGTAACCCTAGGAAAAGCTCCTAACTTTTTTGAGCCACAGTTCTTGCATATGTGCAGTGGGGAGAATGGTATAGTACCTAACTTGGTGGCTCTTACCTGGACCAGGTGAGATAATGTGCATGACAGGTTTAATCCGTTTAATGTAAAGGACTGTCCCATTTACTACTGAGGACTGCTATCACAGAGCGTGTGATGAGCAAGATTTTGTTTCCCAGTAGTTTATACGCTATGCTGGTATAGCGAGTGAACAAGTCAAAAAGAAACAAATGATTATAGAGAAGAGTATGTGAGAATTACAAATTAGAGATCTATTTCTACTTGCATTGTAGTGACAAGGCATTTGGTAACTTATGTTTGATCCTCATTTTGTATGAAATTATTAACTGAGTTAACTATTAGTAAAACTTATAGGTAAGTCATGCATACTTAGGCATTGAAAGCCTTTATCATTTATTCATCAGTACTGACCAATTTGAGGACAGGGGACTTTTGTGTTTTTTTTTTGAGACAGAGTCTCTCTCTGTTGTGCTGGGTAGTGTGTGGGGCCTCACAGCTCACAGCAACCTCAAACTCTTGAGCTCAAGAGATCCTCTTGCCTCAGCCTCCCAAGTAGCTGGGACTACATGCACCCGCCACAATGCTCAGCTATTTTTTCTATTTATAGTAGAGATGATGTCTTACTCTTGCTCAGGCTGGTCTCCAACTACTGAGCTCAAGGAATCCACCTGCCTCAGCCTCCCTGAGTTCTGGGATTACAGGTGTGAGCCATCACACCTGGCACGGGACTTTTGTTTCAAAGAGTTAAGATGGATATACATGTAGTGTGACTAAGGTAATATAATTCATTAAAAAAGCACAATTTATGTATTCTGGAATTAGTAGTAATAGTGTACAACGTAAGGACTATACTAAAAAGCATTGGATTGTATACTCTAACATGAGGAATTTGGCTCAGTGTGGTGGTCACGTTTGTAATCTCTTGGGAAGCCGAGGTGGGAGGATTACTTGAGTTCAGGGGTTCGAGACCAGCCCGGGCTACATAGTGAGACCCAGTCTCTACAAATAAAATGATTAGCCAGGCATGATGGCACACATCTGTAGACCTGGCTGGTTGGGAGGCTGAGGCATGAGCATCACTGGAGCCCAGGAGTTCAGGGCTGCCGAGAGCCATGATTGTGCCACTGCGTTCCAGCCTGGGTGACCAAGCAAGATCTTGTCTCTTAAAATAAAATAGAGTAAAATGGGGGGAATTTTATGGCATAGGAATTATGTCTCAATTTAAAAATGAAAAAAATTTATCAAAGCAATAACTATGTTATTAAAAATGTATGGATTTGAGGAAAACTTTATAATTTCACCAGTTTGAACTCATTATAATTTTAATACACTCTCCTCTAACCCTTTCTCGTTATACAGGGTGTTCATAAAGTTCGTGTACAATTTAAAATAGGCAACTATTTTTAAATTGCACAGCCCTTTATGGACACCTTGTATCTTCAGTGCTCTATCATTAAAATGGACTGGTTTTCTCATTTAGCATGTTATCCTTATAATTTTTCCATGTTACATGATCTTTATAGTTTTTGCTAAAATTGGCCACTTGTACTCCATGTGTGACTTAACTACATTCCATTCCCACTTTTAGGTTTATCTGCATATGTATTTTTCTATGATAGCTGACTACGATGAACTTCTTTGTGCATAGGGTTTTATTGCTCTTATACAGTCAGTTTTTGGTTTCATTGATTTCTCTCTCTACTTCATTAAGTTCTGTTCTTTATTATTTTCTTTTCTTTTCCCTGCTTACTTTGGGCTTAATCAGCTTTCTTTTTCTAGATTCTTTTTCTTTTTTTTAATTTTTATTAAATCATAATTGTGTCCATTGGTGCAATCATGGGGCACAAAGTGCTGACTTCATATACAATCTGAAATATTTTCATTGAACTATTTAACATAGCCTACATGGCCTTTTAATCACTATATGAAGACATTTATATTCTACCTTTAGTAATTTTCACTTGTACCCTAGTAAGAGGCACTGAAAGTGATATCCCACTAATCACCCTCCCTTGTATCTTGCATCTCTTATCATTGCAAAGGTCAAGTGTGACTTGAGTATTACAGTTTTAATCCAGTTTTTTTCTTTCTTAAAATGTGTATTCATTTTTTTGGCGCCTTCTGTATATATCAGTGGTTCTTAACTGGGGGTGATTCTGCCCCCCCGGGAGATATTTGGCAATGTCAGCAGATACTTTTCTTTATGCCACTGGGGAGGTGGGCTGCCGAGGCGTCTAATGGATAGAGGGCAGAGCTGGCTGCTGCTAAGCCTCCTACAGCACATACAACAAAGACAGAGTCCCACAACAAAGAAAGATAGAGGCCTGATGGCGCCTGTGGCTCAAAGGAGTAGGACGCCAGCCCCATATGCCGGAGGTGGCAGGTTCAAACCCAGCCCCGGCCAAAAACTGCAAAAAAAAAAAAAGAAAGAAAGAAAGAAAGATAGAGTCCCAGAATGCAGTGGTGCCAAAGTAGAGCAGCCCTGCCCTAGCATCTGCTCCGGGATGGCCGCGAGGCTGTCTGCTGTTTCCACTGCCCTTTCCCTCTGCACTTTGGCTTTCAGACTTTGCTTCTGCCCTTGTACTGCCAGCCCAGTTTTGGATGTCTAGACCTGATACAACTTTGGCACGGCGATAGGGTGGCTAAGAAGGAAGCTTGGCTCAGAACCCAGGCCTAGAACAGATCACTAGCAGGGCTCAGGCCAGTTCATATCAAAGGTTCAGCCAGGGAAGGGGGCAAGGCGAGCCGCAGTCATAATTCAAGACAGCACAAATGGCTCCTGCAAAAGACACTTTGTCCTGCCAGGTTTGGGAACAGACTGGCTGGGAATCTGGGGCAGTAAAGACTTATAGTATAAAATCGGGTTGTTTCTGTAAGGTCAAGCAATGAGTAAGGCAGTCCCAGCCAGCAAGATGGGGCTTAGGGGCAGGGCTAGATCCTGGGGTGGTGCACCTTGCAAGAGTAAGTAGGGATCCCAGGAAAGGAGGGCACATGCGTACTTCCCAGAATGTGAGGCCGGGGCTAAAGCACAACTGTGAAGCAGGGCGGATGGGAGGCTTGGGAAAAGGGTAGTGGCTATTCATTAGCAGAGTGGAGAGGCCCTAGGGGAGGGGAGTTGAGTGCTAAGCAACCAGACAAGGCACCTTGGGGCTGAGAAATAGGACCACTGAGTCAACAACAAAGAGCAACTCTCCCTTCCCCCAACAGCACACACACGCACACATATGTGCATGAACACACGTACACACACCTCTAACACTACTATGGGGCTCTCCGAGACAGTTGCTGCCTGTGCACAGGACTGGTCTGGAGGACCCGGGTGCAAGTGGAAGCGAAAGTCCCTCGGTGAACAGAGAAGAAGCAAAACAGTTGAGGCCAAAACTATAATCAGTTTTTTCATTCTATTTTTCAGTTTTGAATAACATCAGCTTGATATTTCAAATTGGGGGCTTTTAGAAAATTATTAACATACATTTCTTATAGAAAATACAGAACTTACAGAAGAATAAAAAGAGAAAAAAATGACCCACATCCCCATAATATCTCTATTAATATTCTCTGTTAATGTCCCCATTAATATTCTTTTAATCTTTTTTCTTTGTGAAGATTTGAGTTCTTTTTATACAGAGAGGAAATATTTTTCTTAAATTATTTCCTTGCTATCACAAACTTCATATGAATAAGTTTTGTGACATTTCTTGGTTTTATCTAATTATAAAGTCAACCCATTCCCACTGTAGAAAACTCGGAAAATACAGAAAAGTGTAAAATAAAATGGAGATATCTCAATAATAATCACTGTAAAGATGTCGGTGGGTTTTTTCCAGTCCTTTTGGGCTTCAATGGTACCTTTTATTCCAATAGTCATTAACTGATGTTCATCTTATAACTTGTTTGATATATGGCAATATCCAGGAAAATACACACCACCCTTCCAGAATTTTTCTGTGGCCAAGGCCCTGTCTCATTTAAATCCACAAGAAAAATGTTAACTTTTTTTCCTCAGATGAACCCTGGATTTATACATCACCTTGGACTCCTCATGGTAATAACCCCCCACCACCAAGAAGAGGGGGAAGCCTGCCCTGCCTTACATGTCTCAATTCTTGGGAGGCATACTGTCCTCCTCAATAGTGTCATCCAAACCAGACACACTCACAAGCAAGACTTTTCCCCCAAGCAAAATTGAAGTTTACATCTTAACCAGCATTCTCGACCTGTGGGTCACAACCCACAGGAACTGTATTAAAGGCCAGCGGCATTAGGAAGGTTGAGAACCACTGCTGTAAACCTCTTAGGAAAGGAGATACTTGTCCAAAGGTAACACAAGGTGTTGGTAAGAACAATTGTCTTCAAGTCAGAAGGCTAGAGTTTGATTCGACTTTGCCTACCCAGACACGGGAACTTAGCAAATTGCTTTTCGGCCCTGAGCCTCGGTATCCTTGTCTGTAAAATGAAGATACTTGCTAGCTACCTCACAGGGGATGAAGTGAAGTAACAAACACAGGCAACAGTGCCTGGGCATAGAAGAGTCCCTTTATTAGATACTGGCAGTGAGCCAAGCAAGCTACTGTGTCACAAGCTGGCAAACTAGAGCCTAAAGGCCAAATCTGGCATACTGCCTGTTTTTGTAAATAAAGTTTTATTGGAACATAGCCAAACCCATTCACTCTTGTGTTGCCTTGTTGCTGCCCAGCCAGGTTTCTGTGCCCACTGCCCAAGAAGAAGTCAATACCCAAAGACAGTAGGGCCTATAGCAGAGAAAAATTCATTCTGCATAGCGCTACATGGGGAGATGAGAGGAATTTCTCAAATCTGCCTCCCCAAGTATTGGAAAGACTGGGTTTTTAAGGGCAGTTTGACAGGCAGGGGATTAGGTAATTAGGTTTGCTAATTGGCTGTTTGGGGTAAAATTATAGGGCTCAGAAAATTATAGGGCTCTTGTGTTGCTTCAGCTCCTGGGGTCATGATTCCGGTTGAGTCAGTTTCTTGGTATGGGCCGCTGGTCTGGGCGGGTCAGCCAATCCACTGGAATGCCGGGCTTGGAAGATAGCTTAGAAACTACTTTTAGGGTTTCAAAAGGTGATGTTGTCTACAGAGAAAAGTTAAGAATCTTTACAACTACCACTATGTGGAGAAAGTTAGGAATCATTACAACTACTAGCTATGTGGAAAAGGTTAAGATCGTTATAACCATCAGTGAGAAGTAAACAGGGGACAGTGACAACCACTATCAAGCAAATGAGGGGACAGTGGCTGATCATTATCATTATTTTTAGCTAAGCCTGTTCCTCTGCAGGGTTTTAGGGGCCCTTACCCTAGTTCTCACCTGGCACCCCTCCATCAATCTGTAAGGGCAGTTTCAGCCTATGGCTGCTTTCATGCTATGCGGGCAGAGTTGAGTAGATGCCACAGAGACTGGGGGGCTCCCAAATCCTAGATACTATCTACAGAAAAAATTTTCCAACTCTTGTGTTAAATGCTTCTCTCAAAACCCAAGAGGTAAATTCTATTCCATTTCACAGGGGAGGAAATTGACACAAGCAGGGATTAAGGACTTGCCCACAAATGCTCTGATGAGTTGGATCTTGATCCAGGTCTGTTTCAATTCAAAGCTTAGCAACCTCTCTATAATTCCTCTTCAAAAGATATTTGAGTTAAATCTGAACTCTCAGAGCCTAATGTCCACTTTGGTCATAACACCTCCCTGTCAACCACTGATAGTGGTTGGGCCTTGAATATAGGGATCAGTGTTTCCCATATCGATTCCAGCATGCTATTTCATAACTCCTCCAAAAGAAACTATAGCTCAATTTCATATCAAACTGGAACTCAGGGAGGTAGATAAAACTGTCCCATTGTCAGGATCAAGAACTATGAAGGATCTGAGATTTTACCCTACTAGCAAGCTCACGAATTAGCGACACCACATTCCCAGGTCAGAGACAAAGGGCTTTATTGTTCTCAGAACTGCAAACAGCATGAGTTTCATATTCATATCAGATACTTCTTGATTCCCAAGTCCCACAGGGGCTACACAGAGTGGCCCAGGTCAGTGCTGTGTATGTAGTAGATTTTCATCACAACTGAGGAACCCTGAGCTTAGGGAACCCAAGTCTCTTAAAATGGGCAGTAAGCAAACCTGCCTGAATTTTGCCTCGGAGGGAGATGTTATCCTTATCATACTAGACAGCAAACACATCTGCCCTCTGTTCGAGGGGCAGATGCTATCTCTGCCTTTCAAAGGATGCTATACAAACATCTATAACCAAAAATGTGCAGAACAAAATCTGTCAGAACCTCTACCAGAAAGGTAAAGCTGGAGAGATCCATGAAGAGTTGTTTCCCAAGGATCATTAACAAAAGCTCTATGTTTTCTATGTGTTGAGTGATTTTTACTTTCTGTAGGTTCTCAAATAGTAAAGACTAAATTTGCCTCTTCACAAACCAGTGCAGGGTGAGCTGGTCTTTATGATTAGTAACCAATTTATTTCATCCTCTCTTCTTACAAAGATAAGCACTTTCTTCTTTTAACTCATGAAACATGACAGTGAGCATCCCAAGGCTTATTATTCTGACAGTCCTGCCCAGGCTGGAAATTCCAGACCAGTACCAATGCCCCAACTGTCAGTTCCAAGTCTTCATCTCTCTCCCTGCAGGTGCATCCCTTAGCATCCAGGGAAAGCAGGCAGAGGCAGTGTCATTTGAGGCAGGGAGATAATCAATCTTGCTCAAGCTGAGACGGGTGTGGGTATGGAGACAGAACCAGTACTTGACAGGTGGGAACACTGCAAGCAGGGCCTGTATTTATAAAGCCTCATCTGAGTAGCCACGTAGTGGCATTAATGTGGCATCTGACACCAACTGAAGACAATGCCACATCACCACCTTTTCAATACAACAAATCATTTCTATCTTTTGAAATGCTTGATGCCACCAGATGTCACAAAAACAAACATGATGTTTAAACCCAACAGTAAAATAGGGATATCAAAGGCAAACATACGGACTGTCTATTTATTTGCCTGACTGTAAGCAAAGAAAAACAAAACATACACATTCCACATTGTCACCAGAAAAAGGCAGCAACATATCTTTATTAAAAATAAACATTGCCAGCAGGTGCAACACACATATGTTTACTATCCACACTTGCTGACGAGACTGCCAAGTAAACACACATGTAAGCTTATAACTGAGGATGGCAAACAGAAGCACACATCTGTCAAAAAAGCAGACTCCGCTTCTGTCTTCTCCACTGGATGGCTCTGTTCCAAGGGGGTTCTTCTTCTAGCCACTACTGAGTCACGGTCTGTGTCTGCACAAGGACTTGAAACAGGCTATGGCCCCATGGAAAGGCCAGACTGAACGCTTTCTTTTTTTTTGAGATAGAGTCTCACTATGTTGCCCTCAGTAGAGTGCCATGGGGTCACAGCTCACAGTAACCTCAAACTCTTGGGCTTAAGCGATTCTCTTGCCTCAGCCTCCCAAGTAGCTGGAACTACAGGTGCCCACCACAACGCCTAGCTATTTTTTGTTGCAGTTGTCATTGTTGTTTTAGCTGGCCCAGGTTGGGTTCAAACCTGCCACCCTTGGTGTATGCGACTGCCACCGTTAACCACCATACTACAGGTGCTGAGCCATAAATGCTTTCAATTATACTAGGCAAGGTATCATCCCCACATGGACATTGTAATCAACTGGTCATTGACAAGTGAAGGAGCTAAGGAAATTTCACCCCAAAATATGATTCCTTGGTATAAAGAATATTTTGAATTAAAGGCCATTCATGATCAGAAAGCATTGGAAGAGGCCTTTAGTCTGTCTACATAAAACCTGACTAATCTGATTTAAAATCAGAAGGGGCTGCTGACTTCCTTATTGTATACTAATAGAACTGGTGTTGTCTCTTGGGTTAATCTACAAATCAATCTGTTTCCACCCATGTACACACATCCCCCCTAGCAACCACTTGCTGCAAGTATACTTTACACACCCTCCCCCCTCCCTTCTAAAAACCATCTTTAGAAGTCTCTGATCATCACTGACACTTTGGGGTAATCATTCTTGTGGTTCCCCCATGTGCATGGTTTTTGGAAATAAACCTTTCTCTTATTAATCTCCCAGAATTGTGAGTTGATCTTTCAGTGAACCAGATCAAGGGAAAAGGGCAGGTTTCACCCTGATCCCTACATAGGTCTAGAGAGTGGCTCTTTACACGTGAAATTTAGGTCCTAGAGACAAAGGATTTACTTATGTGTTCTTTCACCGTTAATGTTTCTTTCGAATAACGAACTACATGTCTTTGAAAGCCATCTTGCATTTTATCAAATGAGGCAAAATACCAAAAAAAAAAAAGAAAGAAAAGAAAAGAAAGAAAGAAAAGAAAAAGAAAAAGCTGTAATACCCACCTTCAGGGAGCTATAACTTAGTTAACTAGATTATAATATTAAAAAATAAACTGGGCACAACAGCGTATACCTGGAGTGCCAGCTATTTAGGAAGCTGCAGTGGGAAGATTCCTTGAGTCTTGAAACCCAGGAGTTGAAGACTAGTGTGGGCAAAACAGTGGCCCTGTCCTTGGAAAAAAAGAAAATCTAAGCCCCATGAAAGAGGTACGGTGCACCAGGGCCAATGAATTCATATTTGGAAAGAAATCAGAGAATAGTTTTTGGAGGAGATATGTTTGAGATGGACTCTCAACAGATTGGCAGGATCCAGAAAGGTAGATGGGGAGGTGGGGAGACTCAACCTGAGAAGTTTGTAAGAAGTGAAAAAAAATGAAGACTAAACTGAGGAAAGAAGATGGTAAGTCACAAGAGAGAATAACAAAGACTTCCTCAGGAGAAGGTCCCTGAGGGTCAGGCTGAGGCATCTGAATGAACTTGGGAGGACTTTTGAAAAACAAACACTGGTGTTTTACTCCCTGCAGGGCTCTTTTACCTGGACCTTCTTCTGACAATGATGATGAAAAGGGGTGTTCAGAGACCTGTAGCTTTGTGGAGGGAACACCATACAAAAACATTCCAGCCATCAGGCCTCTTTGAACCCGCCACCTCCAGTATATGGGGCTGGAGCCCTACTCTTTGAGCCACAGGTGCTGCCCTATCAGGCCCCTTTGTTAACTACTAATTCCTGAGGACCTGCAACCACTCTGGATTTCAGGAGGCTTAAAAAGTCACTGGAAGCCCTGTTTACCTGTGAAGAGCTGATAGAGAAAGCAAGACACACACAAAATATACATTTATAAGTAGGCATATAAAATGGAAACATAAGGGTGGTGCCTGTGGCTCAAAGGAGTAGGGCGTTGGCCCCATATACTAGAGGTGGCGAGTTCAAACCCAGCCCTGGCCAGAAACTGAAAAAAAAAAAAAAAAAAAAAAAGGAAACATAAAAATCACATGAGTAGGGAAAATAACCAGCGATGTGGAAGACCATAAAACAGAAATGAAGTCCTATGTAAATGAAGAAAGCACATCAACAGGGCAGTGCCTGTGGCTCAACAGAGTTGGGCACCGGCCCCATGTGCCAGAGGTGGTGCGTACAAACCCCCCCCCGCCCAAAACCACAAAAAAAAAAAAAAAAAAAAAGAAAGAAAAAAGAAAAGAAAAAAAAGAAAGCACATCAACACAGAACAGTATGAGAAGAGAGATGGCATCTTTAAAGATACTGATCTGGTTTGAGTAGTTGTTCCCTCCAAATCTCATGTTGAAATCTAATCCCCAGTGCTGGAGGTGGGCCTGGCCAGAGGTGTTTGGGTCATGGGGGTGTATCCCTCATGAATGGCTTGGTGCCCACCCCCATCCTCCTACTTCCTCCTGCCCCTGCAATCATGAGCTCTTCTCACTTTATTAGTTCCCAAAGGACTTGCCTGGAATCCTGCTCCTCTGTCTTGCGCCCTCTCCTGCCATGTCACACGCGTGCTCCCCCTTCACTTTCTGCCCTCACTAGAAGCAGATGTCACCGCCATGCTTCTTGTCCAGCCCACACAGCCGTGAGCCAAATAAACCTCTTTTCTTTATAAATTACCCAGCCTCAGGTGTTCCTTTACAGCAACACAAAATGGACTAACGTGGATACTAGGGACAAAATTGGCCTTGCCTGGTGAAATACACAAAATATGTGCTCTTCTGTAAACCACTTATGTAGAATTGTGCTGTTCAATTGTTGTGGCTATTTCAATTTCAATTTCAATTAATTAAATTTCAAGTCCAGTTCTGCAGTCACACTAGCCATGTTCCAATGTTCGGTGGCTAGCGGCTGCCACAATGGCATCTTGACAGCACAGATACAGAGCATTTGTCATTGTCACAGAAAATTCTACTAGTGCTGTTCAAGATTGTGGTTATTCAATTTGGGGGAGAAGGTCATTAACCCTTTGAGAAACTGACAAAAGTCATAATCCTGTCAAAAGACAGAATTACAACAAATTTAATTTAAAGATATAATTGGCTTTTCCTTGACATTCTAGAATCAAGCAACACCTCATTCTATAAAATAGAATGAGTTTTCCAATGAGCTGAGCAGTGGAGGCTACCTTTATAGGCAGAGAAGGGTGGAAGAAAGCAGAAACAGAACAAAAACAGAGTGAGTGGTAAAGTTATCTCCTTATAGGGTTAAGACTGGCGGGGGTGGGGGGTGGCAGGACTTCCTTATTACTCTGACTCTGGTAGACTGGAATCTCCTGTTTTTTGGAAAACTGCTCTGTTTCAAAGTTCAGTTTGATTAGGTGGCACTTAACACAAGGGACTTCATTCTGATTTGATCTGGTCTGCTGGGGCCTAGTGCAGAAGGCTAGTCTGAAACAATGGCCTCCCATAAATTTTAACAGACCCTTTTCTGATAAAATGTGCAAACACATATACACATGCTATTTTGTATGTGATTTCAGGCTTCTGTGGTTCCCTGAAGCCTATTTAGAGATCATTTATGGATTCATGGCCTCTAAGTTAAGAACCCCCAGAACACTTTTAAATACTTTGGTTTCCGGCTCATAATCTTACTCTTCACATTAAGTCCTGTCATATTCCCAGAAGTCTTTAACACTCAAGTGAATGTCACAGTGCAAATCCTGCCTCTTATTTCCTTGTTCTCTTCGTCTCCAATGACCTTCTCTTCTACTCCACATGGTCATTGCCTAGGTTTGGCCTTCATTTGAAAAATCATCTACCATCATCTGTGAAATCGCAAACTCAAAAATCTAGCACTCGGACTCTGTACTCCTTCCGAACTTTCTCTCTCACTTACTCTCAATATTTCTGCTTCATCAAGACTCCGGTCCATTGGGCCCTAAACTTTCTCCCTCCTAGAGACCCTTTCTTTCCTCAATTCCTTCCTTATCCGGGTTACATAACTTGGACCAACATTTCAACCCCTCTTCTACCAAGGTCTTCATGCCCCTTGTCCAGTTGGCTTGTCCTTGATGGGCCCAACTGCCTGTGTTTTCTACAGCTGCCAAGCAGCATCGCAGAAAAAGTATATGACTTCTCAGATTTACACTGCAACAAATTCATAGGGTCAGGAATCAGCTGGGTCTTTAGTGCTGCTGCAACCTGTTGTGGTTCCTTTGTCAAATCTTCCTTTCATTTTCCACATCAACTATTTAAAACATTCTCTATCTGCATATGTATATAATGATATGTGCATAATGACAAGGATTATTGGAAATAAGTTATGCTTGTTGATAAGGGATTACTAAACTATGATACATCTACAAAATGGATAACTATGCACCTATTAATAAAATGGAAATATTTCTAGAATATATTGTTTGAAGTAAAAAAAAAAACTGAAGGTTCAGAGTAGCATTCATCATTTCCTTTACCCAGATGGGCTAAATTATGTGCAGTAACAAACTGTGACATTTCAGTGGTGTAACATAATAAATATTTATTTCTTGATCATGACACATCTCAACGCAGGTTGGGTGATTCAGGGATCCAGATGCCACCGTCTTAAACATGTGGCCTTTAAAGCCATAACAGAAGAGAAAGAATGAGTGTAAATAAGGCCCTGGAAGGTCTATGGGCAGACCGGGGGCTGGTATAATCACTTTGCCCACCTCCTATTGACCAGAACCTATCACCTGGCCTCAACCTAATAGTAAAAGAGGCTGGGGAATACAGTCTTCTTGTGTTCTTTAGAGAGGAAAAAGTAGGGAATTTGGTGACCACTTAACATTGTCTCTTTCACAGTTACATTTGAGTAGGAAAAGTGGAAAGAAGAGAATATTAATTTGAATTTGTTTGTTTGAATTTTAAAAGCTTTAGAAGAATGTATAGAAAAGTAATAAGCATGTTGACATCAATGGGCCAGGGGAAAAGTGTTGCGTGTGCCTACATTTGTGAGTGTGCGTGTGTGTGTGTGTGTGTGTGTGTGTAAATTATCAAGTCAGGCTACTAGGTTAAATATTTACCAAATTTTGTTTTTTAACATTGTAAATAAATAGAACATTCTCTGCCCTTCTTACACCTGCCACCACCATGTGGTCCCTCTGCATCTCTCTCGTACTTCTCGGAAAACTGAAGCCATGATGACTCCCTGCTGGCCAAGCTCTGCTCATCCCTCAGGTCTGGGTTTAGGCTTCTTGTCCTCTACTCACCCAGGTCTGGGATATGCCACTCCAAGTTCTTAGAGTACTCTCAACCCCTGCCATCATTGCACTTTGTGTACATTGTCATAATTGTTAGTCTGGACCCCTCCTATATTATAAACTCAATTGGGTACAGAAATCCTGAATGTTTTGTGCATTCCTATATCCCACCAGTGCTGGCTGCCATTTTGGCAGCTGATAAACACGTGCTCGAATGAATGAAACAATGAATTCACTCAGTAAAAGTCATGTCAATTTTTACAACATAGAAGTGTTGGAGTGTTTCACTGCTGAAGAATGAGTCTAGTTAGTTTGTTTCCAAGTGAGATACTTCTAGAATCTCAAGCTGTCACCCTGGGTAGAGTGCTGTGGCATCATAGCTCACAGCATCCTCCAACTTGGGCTCAAGTGATCCTCTTGCCTCAGTTTTACTATTTTTTAGTAGAGACAGGGTCTCGCTTTTGTTCAGGCTGGACTCGAACTCGAGAGCTCACGCAATCCTCCTGCCTCCGCCTCCCAGAGCTGATTGCTATTATTATCCTACCACAGATAACAGGATGGCATCAGTCCAACCGCCTGCATCATATATCATATGAGCATATTTATAACTCCCTTCTTCTAAAAAATCAAACTCTGCACAGCTAACAACACTAGCAAAAAACTGACTAAGTACCTACTGAGAGCCAGGGGCAGTTATAAGTATTATGAGGCAGGTACCATGATTTTTCCCATATTCCACATGAGGAAAGTGGGGTGGAGAAAGAGAGGTAACATACCTTGCCAAGGTTATATGCTGTGGTGGAGACTGGCTAGATGCTCACCAAACCCACTCCTCTACTCTAGGCAAATGCCCAAAGCACATTTCCTAGCTCTATAGCATGGAGATGGGGCCATGTGACCACTTCTCAGTCAATGGCTTGGGATCAAGCTGGGCAGCTCCCTCTCCCTTTCTCTACCTACTGACTGGATGAATGACATTAGGGGCAAATTTGGCAAAATATGGCATTGAAAGATGCCCGGGCTGTGTGAGGAACAACCCTTCTTTCTCCTCTGGGAGAGAAGAACAAAAGAAAATTGTAGTGCAAAGCCACTGACAGCCATTGAAATTGGGAGCTATTTGTTAGCATAGCTACATGAGTGTCTCTGATTTATTCTCACCAATAGGGAGAGACTAAGCCAGGACTTGATTTAAGTTCTTCCTTTTGCTTGCTCTGTACAGATGGAGCCAGGTTGGCTGTGATCCCAGGTACTTGCAGCCCTTAGCAGCACATACTCCCTGTTCTGGTACATTCTCACCCATCCCCTGCTACTGAACTACTTTTTGATGTCAGCATAAGCTCCTCTTACGAGCAGAAAACTTCATGTCTCCCTCCATGTACCCTTGACATAGCAGGTCCCCATCTTCCCTGAACAGCCATGGTTGGCCAAAGCGGGCGGCAGCAGAGAAAGCCCAGGCTTTGGATTCAGAAGGGCTGGCTGGCTTTAAGTCTTGCTACACGTCCTTCTGGCTCAGAAGCCCCTGGTAAATTATTACACGTGCCACACTTCAGTATCCTCAGCTATAGAAGATGGATGATAATATTTGTAGGGATTTTGTCAAATTTAAATAAAGTAGCAGTAAAGGGTCTCACATAGTTTCTGAGATATATATGGTGTCCCAAAAGTCACTCCCGAAGTTGCCATACATAGGGAAATTGTAGCTAAACGTACAAAATACTCATGAAATTTTGCAAAGAGGTAGCCAACATGTAGAAAATATTTTGTACAATTTTGAAATGAATGTTTTGTAAATAAAAGTACATTTTGCTACAATTTCCCATTTTCCCAATGTATGGTGACTTTATGGGACACACTATGTATAACTGATGTTGGGTAAACAATAGCTATTATTATTATTAATGATCCCATCATAATGTAGTGCCAGGCTGAACTATACAAACTGTGACTAGACCTTGCATTTTGAGAGGACTATTCATTCTCTGTTTCTCATAACAATGGGGCAATGAAGGCAAGGATAGCTAATGTCTTTTTTCAAAGGAGGAAAACAGGGCTTAGGGAAGTCATGTCACTTGCTTAAGGTCACACAGGTCATAAGCTCAGAGGTAGGACCCAGTTGTTCTGACTCAAAGTCCTGTGTTTTTCTCACCACACCAGAATGAGTTGAAAATTACCTTAGTTCCCATTGCTCAGAGCCACAGCATCTGCTAATAAGTAGATGTAAAGCAGTGAATAAGCAACTTAGGGTTGGGAGAGAGAAGGAAGGTGGTTTATTGGGGCATCACGTGGGGATTACAGAGCCAGAGCAGGAGAGGGCCTTTGCCATTAGGGAGCCCAAGTTTCCTCACCCTCAATGCTCTGGGGGTTCTGGGCAAGTCATGTTTTGCTAGGAAATGCTGAGCTAGCCCTGGACAGCCAAGGTGCTAGAATTGATGCAACTGTGTGTGTATGTGTATGGGGGGCTGGACAATGGCTCCTGGCACAGCTCTGAGGTCATTCTCTTCTTCCATAGTGCTTCCCCTGAGACTCCATAAGGCACCTCCAATAAATGTGGCTGAAAAATTGGCAGGAAATGATATCTGACAGGTCACTTACACATAAAAGGAGAAAGTACTTGAACCTAACCCAGGGCGCAAGATGGTTGTCATTTAAAGGGTAAAGAAATGAGAAGAAGAGAAAAAGAAGTGAAAATCTGATCGGAAGGCTGCTTTTTATTTCAGTCATTTTATAAGTGATTTGATACCACCAAGCCTTCTATTGCGCTTCCTACCAAGTGGAAGTGATCAAGACAGAATCTGTCCAACATTATAAAAGGCATTTAACCAGCCTGGGCAACATTGCAAGACACTGTCCCTTAAAAAAATGAAAAAAAAAATTAGCTGGACATGATGGTGAGTGCCTATAGTCTCAACTCCTTGGGAGGTTGAGGCAAGAAGATTCCTTGAGCCCAGGAGTTTGAGGTTAAGTGAGCTACAATCAGGCCACTGCACTCTAGCTTGGGTGATAGAGCAAGACCCTGTGTTTAAAAAAAAAAAAAAGGCATTAAAAAAAAAAAACATTAAGAAGAAACAAATGGGGCAGCGCCTGTGGCTCATCGAGTAGGGCGCCGGCCCCATATACTGAAGGTGGCGGGTTCAAATCCAGCCTCGGCTGAACTGCAAAACAGAAAAATAACTGGGCATTGTGGCAGGTGCCTGTAGTCCCAGCTACTTGGGAGGCTGAGGCAAGAGAATTGCCTAAGCCCAGGAGTTGGAGGTTGCTGTGAGCTGTGTGATGCCACGGCACTCTACCAAGGGTGATAAAGTGAGACTCTGCCTCAAAAAAATAAATAAATAAATAAATAAAAAGAAGAAACAAGTGCTGGCTCGGTGCCTGTGGCTCAATGGGCTAAGGCACCAGCCTCGTACACCTGAGCTGGTGGGTTCGAATCCAGCCTAGGTCCGCCAAACAACAATGACAACCGCAACCAAAAAATGGCCAGGCATTGTGGCGGGCGCCTGTAGTCCCAGCTATTTGGGAGGTGGAGGCAGGAGACTCGCTTGAGCCCAGGAATCGAAGGTTGCTGTGAGCTGTGACGCACTCTATCTAGGGTGAAAGCCTGAGGCTCTGTCTCCAAAAAAAAAAAAAGAAGCAAATGCTTTAAAATCTGCTGATCTCCATTTTCTCATCTGTATAATAGAGGGTTTGGATGGGACAACCTCTGAGGTTGCTATAGCTGTAGAATTGTGTGCAATCCAGCAATCTGACCTCCATATTTGTCAGATGAAAGAAATAGTGCCTAGAACTGAGTTTCATTAAACATTTATTGTGTTGAGAGGTATAAAATTGATCTTTCCTAACTCTTCCATGTGGGTTTCACAAAGGGTCCAAATGTATCTTGAGAAGCACAGGCTGCCTAAATGGTTTTGAGAGTTTATTTCCCGGTAATGTGTTTTGAAAAATATCCCAATTATGTAATTGCTGCATTATTGTGGAGTTTTATTTCTCCCATTAGGCCGTCCAAAGAAACAGCTCAGCTTTATTTAGAAGTTAGAAACTTAAAGCTCCAAGGTGAAGGCTATCGAAACTGCTGCTACACATGCTCATCTTGCCACTATGCACAGTAACTCCATTTCTAGCAGGGAATAGTTTATCCAACACTCTAAGATACCACTTGGTGACTGGATCCTAGACCCAACATCTAGACTTTGCAGGCCACACATTTTCTGTCAGAACTACTCAACTCTGCCATGGTAGCATGAAAGCAGCCATAGGCTGTATATAAATGAATGGGTGTGGCTGTGTGCCAATAAAATTTTATTTCCAAAAACAGGCAGAGGGCTGGATTTGACCCTCTAGCCAGCGATGACCCCTGAACTAAAAGGTTAACACTTGGCCCCCAGGGGACTTCCAGGACTCAAATCCCATGCTGTGGCTTTCACCCATTCTCATGGGCTAGTGTTCTGACTCTAGTGTTACACATTTTGAATTTCAGCCCTGGTGGGGTTGGGAGGGGGAGGAAGTGAAACAACTCAAACTTGTTAGCCGAAAGTCTCTCACCCTCTTCCGTTTTAGTCTCTTGCATAATCCACTGATCTTTTGGTAAGTGCCCAGCCTTTTACATCTCTTCTCTCTCACTCTGCCCCCTCCATAAAATGGTGCCTGGGCACATAATGGTCTGCTTGATGACCTATGGCAGTGAGGGAAAGGGGATTTCAGGTTCACTGGTGTCCCCTGGATTCTTGATCTCTGTTCAGGGGTTGCTGGCTGGGCCCAGGTTCCCGTCTGATGCACAGGAAGCTGGAGCTGGGCCTTCTGGACAGATAGCTTGGCAGTGCTGGCATTCATGTCTGGAGTCCATAGCCCTTCTGTGGCAGCTTCGGGTCTCTACTGGTCCCCAAAGTTCTTAGCTCCTCCTTGACCTGACTGAAGCACTCAGTGACATTTGGATCCCATGCAGGCCATCTGCAGCCAAGGATCGGGAACACGGCCTTAGGCTCACCTATCTGGACACTCCCTGGTGTCCCAGCACCCCAAGCCTGAGACATGGCCACACAAGCATCTGCTCCCGGGACTCCAACTTCCCTAAGCCAGGCCCAGGAGGTGATTCCATTAGCCTCACATGAGGTCTTCACTTGTGTCCCAAGTCTATGAAATGTAGCCACACAAGAATTTTTTCCTGGTGCTCAGACTCCTTTAAGCCTGTTTAGGAAGTGAATCCAGTGGGCCCAGCCAGTGTCCTTTGGTCCCCCACACTCAATAGCATGCTTTCACGGGCCACTCCCCAGATTTGCCCCAATGCCCCTGAGACCTGCCTCTTTGCCATCCTCAGTCTCCCACCGCTTTTCCAAAATCAAACTCATGGAAGAGAAAGGCTTTCTAGTTGCCCCATTCCTCTCATAAGGACCTCTACTTTGTTTGTGGTGGGCAGGTAGGCAGCAAACCTACTCCAAAAGGCCAAGGGATCCAAGAGGCTGAGGAAAGACACAGACAAATCCAGTCTCTCAGGAAAAATCCGAATAGGGACTTGCAAACAGGAGCCATGTCTTGGTGGCCATGAGATGGTAGATCCCTGCACCTGCCCTCCAGAAAGTATCCTTTATATAGCAAACTTTTAGAGTAAAGACATGTGTAGCTGGTCCTGTCTCAAAACTTCTTGAGAAACTCATGATCACTAGGGAGGTTAGATAAGCGTCATTATGGGAGGTTATCTATGCTATGGAAACAGGTGGGGATATAGGAGTCAAACTTATCAGTCATCATGGTTGAGTTTGCTTCAAGCAAATGTGTTTTTTTTTTTTTTTGAGACAGAGTCTCACTATGTCACCCTTGGTAGAGTGCCGTGGCATCGCAGCTCATAGCAACCTCAAACTCTTGGGCTTAAGCGATTCTCTTACCTCAGCCTCCCAAGTAGCTGGGACTACAGGCGCCTGCCACAACATCCGGCTATTTTTTTGGTTGCAGCTGTCATTGTTGTTTGGCGGGCCCGGGCTGGATTCGAACCTGCCAACTCAGGTGTATGTGGCTGGCGTCTTAGCCGCTTGAGCCACAGGCGCTGAGCCATGGTGTCATTCTTGCTACGCAACAGGTTGTTTTCCCGCAGGCATTCTTCCACCTTCCTGAGCTGATATTTTCCCTGTCCCCTTTCTGGCTCTAATAATGGGTGAAATATAGTGAATATAACTGGTTCACCAATAAAGGAATGTAAATTGAGAGGAAGTTCAAGAACATTACATCTCTTTCATATAAATAAAGGTATAATTGAGGCTTCTCTCTTGCTGTAGTATGACTATACAGGGGATATTTTCCCCATATTACCTTTTCTGTTTACTTTTACAGTTTTTTTTTTTTTTTGGCCGGGGCTGGGTTTGAACCCACCACCTCCGGCATATGGGGCTGGCGCCCTACTCCCTTGAGCCACAGGCGCTGCCCTTCTGTTTACTTTTAGAGCTATACAAGTATCATCCTATTAGTGAGTACGTATACCAGAAGAGAATTAGAACAACCAGGGTAGGGGGCAGCTTGGCAGTACCCAGTCCTCGGGTTCACCCAGTCCCCCCATCCTCATGATAAAGGTGCCCTGGCAAGAGGACCTCCGCTGTGTCTGCTGTGGGGCACATGCCCAGGACAGAGTGCATCTCACTGGTATTTTTAAAATGTCCCTTGATTATGTAAAACCAATGGTTCTCAATGAGACGAGGGGCAATTTTGCCTCCCCCATAATATCTGGAGACATTTTAGGTTGTTATAACTGGGGGGGGTGCTATTGCTGGAGTCTAGTGGTTAGAGGCCAGGCAGGCTGTTACACATCCTGCAAAGCAAAGGACAGCCCCCACTATAGAGAAGTACCCAGCCGCTATCGCAATGGTGCCAGGGTTGAGAAATCCTGGTCAAAAGCAACCACATGGGCAAAGGGAAGAAGTATAATAAGTGAAACAAACAAAGCAATCATTTTTTCACCTGCACATTTCCTGCTATTTCCCAGCGGGCTGATGCCTGGCGAGGCCCCAGATTCCTGCAGAGTTCTGGGACCACTGGGGCTCCCCTCCTCCATGTTTGTGTTGACTAAGACCCCCACCTTCTTTCCCAACTTTGTTGTATTTGAGAATAATACAGATCTAAAGTTTCCCTACAGTCCTCCTGCAAGATTGACGGCCCTTGACATTTTAATAATCAGACACTTTTATAACTGTACAAATACCCAGCAACTGAGCAAGGTAAACATCCTTGATTTTTGAATTGTTCAATTGTAGAGGCCCGATTTGCAATCCCAGCCAGGAAAAGGACTTAAAAACTCCTCCCAGTAGGAGATCAGAACCGCTTAAACCATTTTGGTCTCTAGTGGGGTTCTCAAACCCAGCAGCACCACCTCACTAGGGGCTTGTAAGAAATGCAAATTCAAAGGAAAACTCCATCTAGTCCTGTGCCTTCAGAAACTCTGGGGGTTGGTCCAGCTACTTGCATTTTTAACAAGCCCTTTTGGTGATGTTGATGCACATGAAACTATGAAAGCCACTGGTCTAGAGCTACAGGCTTCAGGCCTGTTTCTGTATATGAAGTTTTATTGGCATCCACTATTTACATATTGTCTTTGGGAACTTTCACATTACAGTGGCAGAGTTCGAGTTCATATGCCCTCAAAACCTAAAATCTCTACCATCTGGCCCTTCCTAGAAAAACTTTACTGACCTCTTATCTAGAGTATTGAGCAAAAAAAAAAAAATCACAATGTTTTTCATCATTATGGGAAGAAATGCTGAATATTTCTTCAGTAATAATAAAAATATTATTTCTTAGTTTTCAACCTCCTCCCCACTTTCCTTCTAGGTTATATCAGCAGGCGATGTGCAGGATACTTAAGGAGATTACAGGTATAACCTCTTGAAGTCAGATGACCGGATTCTTCATTTTCTTTCAATCAATGACTGGCTTTATGACTTTGGGAGAGCTATTTAAGACCACTGGCCTTCAGTTTCCTTATCTGTAGAATGGGTATAACATTAGGACCTACCTCACAGGATTGTTGGCAGAATTTTGTGAGTCAGTACTTGTACTGAGCACTTGGAACTAAGCACTTGAACTAGTGCCTAGCTCATAGTGGGCCTCCAATCTGCTTTAGGTATGTCACTTCTGGCTGTAAGTACAAAATAGCTGCTCAATAAATATTACCTGTTGTGATTATTTAAGCCTTATCAAGACACTTGGGAACATTTTGAAAGGAAGGATGGCTTTTCTTTAGATCCCTTTCTCCTTTATTATTCAATGACTGGGGAAGATCTGAAGATCCAAGTAGTCTTAGGAATTGCACAGATAGCAGAAATGTGTAGGCTCCCAAAGTCATTGAGTTGTCACCTGCATGCTCTACCTTCTGGAGCAGAGACTTGAGCCCATTCTCTTAGCGCCTTTCCCCTAGGATCTGCTTCCAGGGCATATGATCTGCGCAGTCATGCAAGCCCCCTACATTGTCATTTTGCACTTTGCCCAGCAAATTATGTAGTTGGCCATTCCGTCCTGCTCTGTAGAAACCTGATTTTAACCTAAGCCCCCTGCCTAAGGCTTGAAAGCTATTAAGGACACTATGTAAGCATGAGAACATATTTAACAACAGCAAAAACAACGAAGGTTTTTAAGGGAAGTGTCTTCTCTGGAACTTGCAGAAGTAAAGGTATCTGTTACTGGCCAGGAGATGGCGCTCTTGCTGCATAGCAAGAGAGGGTCTTTTTACCAGGTCAGCGCATCTGGATTTTTGAGCCTTTTAGGAGACATACCTCAAAGGAATTGATCTAAGAACTTTTATTATGACACTTTGTTTTCTTCTGATGAAGATGCAATCACAAGTCTAAAT
This sequence comes from Perodicticus potto, assembly GCA_963574655.1. NCBI lineage: Eukaryota > Metazoa > Chordata > Mammalia > Primates > Lorisidae > Perodicticus > Perodicticus potto. The sequence goes on from CAUYRH010087190.1 coordinate 35,088, forward strand.
GGAAGAGCTGCGCGTGATCGTTGTAATGAGATTGACTCAGTTAAATAAAAAAAATTAGTAATGCAACTAAGTACAACTTTTTCAGATAGGTTGACACATCATTTTAAAATTATCTTGTCCTCGCAAATGGGCAGTTAACACAGCATAGAGTAATGACATTTTCTCAATTTTGTCTTGTGAAGTATTGGATTTGTTGAGTAAAGTGTTGAAGGGTCAAGTCAAGCAGAGATTTAATGCCTTTCATTCCAGGACGCACAGTGAAATGGCAGAACAAGTTTGAGGTTTCCCTTGGATGTGTTTCCTAACTTTCTGGAAGGCCCCAGCTGAATATATATTCCCTGTTTGAGCTACATCAGCCCTGAGTAAATAAACAATGATAAAGTAATTGAATAGTTAATAGAAAAGCTATCAGTTGCTAAGACCAAACTCCATTCTTAGGTAATAGGGTCAGTCTTTCTACTATGAAAATGTCACCAGTGCTAAAATAATAATTCATCATAGAAAGACATTCGAATAGCTGTCATGAGCTCCCAAATTAGTTAGTTTACCTGGTGAAAGATTAAAAAGCATCCTTTCAACTTTCACTGGAATTCATTAGCGTGTGTAATGCTCCCAGATCAGCAAAATTGCAGAACATAAAGCAAATACACCCGAAAACAGTAATGCAAAAGCAAAATGACAATAATCCCGGGTTTCATTAAAACACATAGTTTGATTGGTCCATCATGGTCCAACAATCCCTAAGTCAGCAGCCTGCAAAGTTAGCCTTCCAAGTTTCTGGGTCAGTTGTCCCAGCTGTTTGTGCAATGAGCGAACGCATCATTTATCACATGTTGTTTTGTCAAAGCCAAACAAATTAATTATGCTTACAAAAGGATGCTGGATATACAACTGTATTACATCAGTAAAAGATAGGAGGCTGCTGAAAGGAGGAACAGCCTTCCTAAAATGGACTGTAGGGCTCGGCGCCTGTGGCTCAACAGGCTAAGGCGCCAGCCACGTACACCTGAGCTGGCGGGTTCAAATCCAGCCCAGCCCGCCAAACAACAATGACGGCTGCAACCAAAAAATGGCTGGGCGTTGTGGCGGGCGCCTGTAGTCCCAGCTACTTGGGAGACAGAGGCAAGAGACTCGCTTGAGCCCAGGAATCGGAGGTTGCTGTGAGCTGTGATGCCACAGCACTCTATCCAGGGTGACAGCTTGAGGCTCTGTCTCAAAAAAAATAAATAAATAAAATGGACTGTAGGCAACGCTTCTTTCTCAAATCAAGAGAAAAGAAGTACCAATATGCCACATTGACCTCTTGCCCCTTCCCATTTAGAGCATTTCCTATAGGCTAGGTATTTTTTCCTGTCATTTTTTTTCTTTCTTTTTTCTTAGAATCCTATCCCTTGAATTTCACCTTAGCTACTGAAAGATGGCACTGGACCGGCACAAAACCTCACAGACCACTAAGGCTTGTACGAAAGGTCTTTATTGGTGGGGAAGCTGCAGAGCAGCATTAAGGAGGAGGGGAGAGAGAGAAAGAGAAAGAGAGAGAGAAGACACACGGGGGACAGGGGGAGAGGAGGAGGGGAGGAGAAGTGAAGAGAGAGAGGGAACACAAGACAAGAGCGCCTTATATTGACTCGGTTAGGGGAGGTGCCGGGATGGTAGAACAGCCAATAAGGTGTTACCGCTCTGGCGTGAAGAGCGGAAGGGGGCGGGCCATAAGTTTGAGCTTTTCAGTGGATAATCGGATAGGGAGCCGAAGTGGTGCAATTATCTAACAGCTACCAATTGTCATCTCCATTATTTCAGACAATTCTGAGAAGGTAAATGACTTACTAGCGTCATTCAGCTTCTGAGCAGCAAAGCTAAGACTTGGCCTGGCTCTGTTTGACTCCAGAACACGTGTTTCTATTTCAAGAGGGTCTGCGTGCAGGCAGACCGAGGCCAGGTTTTTGACCACACTTATTCAGAGTGATGAAAGGAGCGCGAGTTAATGAGAGGGTTTTGTGACGTAGGTGGCAGTTGCTGCACATCCTGGGAGCCCTCCTCTCTATGGCTGTTTCTTGTGAATATGTGAATGTCTGTGTTTCTCAGCCTGAAGTCTTTTTTTTTTTTTTTCCTGGTTCCATGGAGACGTTCGACCAGTGCACAGGGAAGCCAAAGTGTGGGGACTTGAATATTTCCAGGAGTGGCATTTGGCCTAAAGACAGATGGAGTGGACAGGAGCCTCAGCTTCCCTGCCGGTTAGGGCAACATAGAAAGTGTCCTATGGACTGCCAGACACCCCAATGGGACTGAGCCCCAGCTGCCCAAGGCAGTAGCCAGCGACAGACCTTTCATTGTCTTCCTTCCTTCCCAGCCGGCCCAATTCTTGATCCTCTACTGCCATTTCTTTTTTTCTTTTTTTTTTTTTTTTTTATTAAATCATATCTGTGTACAATAATTCAGTCATGGGGTACAGTGTACTGCCATTTCTGACATCACCTCCCGGACAAATTGGTACCTGTGTTCACATTCTTGCCTCAAGGACTGTTTCCGGAAACCCCAAACTTTTCAGGAAAAGCACCAAAAAGGGATGACTCCAAGAGAGGAGAATCAGACCCATCATTTTGTATTAGATTGAAGAAAAAGTCACTCATACTATTTCATTGGCACATTGGATTTCTTATCCACAGACCGGTGAAGGAGCTAAGGAAATTTCACCCCAAAATACGATTCCTTGGTACAAAGAATATTTTAAATTAAAGGCCATTTAGATCAGAAAGCACTGGCCTCTCTATAAAACCTGAGTAACCTGATTTAGAACCAGAAAAGGCTGCTGGCCTGCTTATCACGTGCAAATAGACCTAGCTCCAAGGTCATTTGAAGCACAATACCTGTCTCTCAGGTTAATTTACAAATCAATCTGTTTCCCTCCATCTACCCATCCCCCACCCAGCAACCGCTGGTTGCTTGGTTACTTTCCAGTTCCTCTCCCCCCTCTTTTTTTTTTTTAAAGACAGAGTCTTACTTTGTCACCCTCAGTAGAGTGCTGTGGAGTTCCTGGGCTTAAGCAATCCTCTTGTCTCAGCCTCCCAAGTAGCTAGGACTCCAGGCGCCCGCCACAATGCCCAGCAATTTTTTTTTTTTTGGTTATAGTTGTCATTGTTGTTTGGCCTGGGCTGGATTTGAACCCACCAGCTCTAGTGTATGTGGCTGGCGCCTTAGCCTCTTGAGCTACAAACACTGAGCCCTTCCTGCTATTCTTAATAAAATATAACCAAACATGTCTGGAATTGCTTACTCCAGTAACAGAGCAACTCAAAACATTACAAATGCCAGGTAAATCCCTCCTTATTGACACAGGATTCCAACAGTCAGGCATCGTTCTGTTAGGGTGAAAGAAAAGCTGGCCTAACTCCATTTTATTGTAACTTATTCCTGAGAATCAGTGGAGAGGCAAAGCAGGCCTAATTCCATTTTGTTATAACTCTCTCTCTCTTTTTTTTTTTTTTTTGTAGAGACAGAGGCTCACTTTATCACCCACGGTAGAGTGCCGTGGAGTCACACAGCTCACAGCAACCTCCAACTTCTGGGCCTAGGCTATTCTCTTGCCTCAGCCTCCCCGTAGCTGGGACCACAGGCGCCCGCCACAACGCCCGGCCATTTTTTTGTTGCAGTTTGGGGATGAGCTTGAACCCACCACCCTTGGTATGTGGGGCCGGCACCCTACCCACTGAGCCACAGGCACCTCCTATTTTGTTCTAACTCTTATTCCTGAGAATCAGTGCGGAGGCAAAGCAGGCCTGACTCTGTTCTGTTGTTTTGTTACATTTTATTGCTTTAAACCCAGTTCTGCTTGCCTCCCGCCCATTGCATGATATTTTAAGTGTAGCTGGTTAGAACTGTTGAAATTATTAGTATTGTGTAGAAAGTCACTAACTACCCTGGTGACAACAACCCTTGTGATTATGTTAAGGTGGTCTTCATACCATCGGTATGTGATATCGAAATGTTAAAAGAACAAGCTTGACTCCATTTTACTATTTACTCCCTTTAACCTTCAAAACTAGTTCCTCTTGTTTGCCCTCCCATTGTGTAACTGTAAATGCATTTGCTTGTGATTGTGGCCCTAGTGATTAGAGCTTTTTATGATCAGGCCCTTTAGGACCCTTACCTGTAAGTTCCCCTCCCTGCATTTCCCCCCTAGGACATTGTGGTCTGTACCTATCTTGTAAGGAAGAAAAACCACTAATCACTCTGGTGATCATAGCATTGTGTAACATAATGAACTGCCCTACCCTTGTGATTTCCCCCTACCCCTTTAACTGCTGTTTTCGCTTCTGTAATAACGCTTGCTTGGCCCTAGGAAGGTTTGGCCCTATAAAAACCAAAGCCACAGACAACTCAGGGCTGCTCTCAGAAACCCCATGTTGGAACACTGAGGCAGTCGCCGGCCGGCTCTTCAATAAAAGGACTCCTCTTTAAATTCTACTTGAGAGACTCCTGGGCACAACAGTTTTGCAAGGAAAGAAATGACATGAGGATAGGGCGGCGCCTGTGGCTCAGTCAGTAAAGTGCCAGCCCCATATACCGAGGATGGCGGGTTCAAAGCCAGCCCGCCTGACGTGAGGAGACTTGAACAAGGTAAGTGGGAGAGGGAAGGCCGCTATTCATTGAAGGCACAATTGTCATCATGCAATTGGCGATTATGGAGATAGACAGCTTCCTTTTTCTCGTTTTGGTCACTGTCTCACCTCGCGTATGAAATCAATCACTGATCAGGGGATTTGTTGCCTCGGCTTGTTGACTGGCTGAATGCAAAGAATCCTGCACAGAACTTGGAGAGAGTCCTAGGGGAACACAGGGACACAAAGTGGAAGGAATCTCTACCTTCAAGTTACCACCTGGAGGACATCTGCCCAAGAGCACCATTCAGCCCGTATTGGACTAGGACAGGAGCAAGAAATAAATGTTGATTGTGTTAAGCCCCTGAGAACTGAGGTGGTTTGTTACTGCAGCTAGTGTTACCCCCCTGACGTAGTGGTACAACGGAGAGGAATTTGATCAGAGCAGACGAGATGGCAGTGAGCCTGTGGTGGGCACAGAAATGACAAGAAGGGCAAGGAAATGGAGACAGGGGGTTGACATTGGTCTTTTGACAGAACACAGAAGAGAGAGAAGTTGAGGGAGAGGCCCAGGATGAAACAGTCTTTCCTGAAGAGGGAGACTTGACCTCTGACCTTTGAGTGTGGTGCATGGGAGACGTTATAAATAACTGCGGACTTCATGAACAAATGAATGAATAGGTGGATGAAAATGTGGGATGCATCTTACCTCTTCTGAGGCAAATCTCAGGAATATTTTGTTAAGAAAACCCAGGACTTTACAAAGAATTCTTTGGTGAGGGGAAGCAGATGATCGATGAAGGGAGATGAGTTTGGGACAAAGGTCAAGAAAGAAATTTGGCAGCAAAATGAGAGGCCCCTCTGAGCTAGGGACCATTTGTCTTCTCGGCGGACAGGTCTGGACCTGGGATCTGGGGACTGGTGTCCTTGTCTAAAGACTTTTCCACAGCAAGCTGTGGGGGTAGCTCCGGGGATGCTTCTCCTAGGACCAGCCACACAAGAGTCACTCTGGCTTGTGCCCAATTTCTCATACCTTCTGGAATCACAGGCCGCTTTTCAAGATAAGGGGGTTCACAAGAAGAACGAAAATACACGGACACATCGATGGAGGTGTAAACTCCTAAAGGGCTGCCGGAGTGTGAAGGAAGGGAAGGTACAGCACCGACACAGGTTATCAGGGCCTTTCCCCCTCTTCATTAATACAAATGGTAGGTTGGGGTAATCACTGACACACACCTTGCTTTTTGCATCTAAACCTCATCACAAGCTGCTTACTGTGACCTAAAGATTTGTATTCAGGAAGTTCATTGGCAAGAGCCTTGAAGATCATGACTTGTGAGCGAGTAAAGGAAGTAGGACTGGGCACAGGACAGTGACAACAAACAGTCAGACATTCCCAGGAGGTTTCTGGTCTTTGGGTGGCCCTGGAGCGTTGTCTCCAATTGGGGCAATTAGGCCAAGTTTTTATACCCACACATTAAAAAAAAAATTATTTATTTATTTATTAATTATTATTATTATTCTTTTTTTTGAGACAGAGTCTCACTATGTCGCCCTGGGTAGAGTGCTGTGGCATCACAGCTCACAGCAACCTCAAACTCTTGGGCTTAAGC
>CAUYRH010087191.1:0-21606 GCA_963574655.1 Perodicticus potto
CTCAGTGTGAGTGCAGTGTGAGCACAGTGCACTGTGACTGCAGCTCAGTGTGAGTGCAGTGCGCTGTGACTGCAGCTCAGTGTGAGTGCAGTGTGCTGTGACTACAGCTCACTGTGTGAGCGCAGTGTGAGCACAGTGCACAGTGTCTGCAGCTCAGTGTGAGCACAATGTGCTGTGACTGCAGCTCAGTGTGAGCACAGTGTGTTGTGTCTACAGCTCAGTGTGAGCGCAGTGCGCTGTGTCTACAGCTCAGTGTGAGCGCAGTGCGCTGTGTCTACAGCTCAGTGTGAGCGCAGTGCGCTGTGTCTACAGCTCAGTGTGAGCGCAGTGAGCTGTGTCTACAGCTCAGTGTGAGCGCAGTGCTCTGTGACTGCAGCTCAGTGTGAGCGCAGTGCGCTGTGTCTACAGCTCAGTGTGAGTGCAGTGCGCTGTGTCTACAGCTCAGTGTGAGCGCAGTGCACTATGACTGCAGCTCAGTGTGAGTGCAGTGCGCTGTGACTACAGCTCAGTGTGAGCACAGTGTGAGCACAGTGCACTGTGTCTGCAGCTCAGTGTGAGCACAGTGTGCTGTGTCTGCAATCAGTGTGAGCACAGTGTGCTGTGTCTGCAGCTCAGTCTGAGCACAGTGTGTTGTGTCTACAGCTCAGTGTGAGCGCAGTGTGCTGTGTCTACAGCTCAGTGTGAGCACAGTGTGAGCACTGTGCCTGCAGCTCAGTGTGAGAACAGTGTGCTGTGTCTACAGCTCAGTGTGAGCACAGTGTGCTGTGTCTGCAGCTCAGTCTGAGCACAGTGTGCTGAGTCTGCAGCTCAGTGTGAGCGCAGTGTGCTGTGTCTACAGCTCAGTGTGAGCGCAGTGCGCTGTGTCTGCAGCTCAGTGTGAGCTCAGTGCGCTGTGTCTACAGCTCAGTGTGAGCGCAGTGCACTGTGACTGCAGCTCAGTGTGAGCACAGTGCACTGTGACTGCAGCTCAGTGTGAGTGCAGTGCCCTGTGTTTGCAGCTCAGTGTGAGCACAGTGTGCTGTGTCTGCAACTCAGTGTGAGCACAGTGCACTGTGACTGCAGCTCAGTATGAGTTCAGTGCAATGTGACTATGCAACAGTGTGACCAAGGTGCAGTGTGACAATACTCCAGTGTAAGCACAGTGCAGTGTGAATATAGCCCAGTGTCAACACAATGCAGAATAAGTACAGTTCAGTTGGAGCACAGTGTAGTATGACTACACCCCAGTGTGAACAAGGTGCAATGGGACAATCACTTCTCGGCCTTTTGGCTAAGATCAAGTGTAGTATCAAGTGAAGGTGCAATGGGACTATACCCCAGTGTGAACAAGGCACAGTGTGATTATACACCAGTGTAAGCAAGGTGCAGTGTGACCTTATCACAGTGTGAACAAAGTGTAGTGTGACTATACCCCAGTATAAACAAGGTGCAGGCTCAGTGCCTGTGGCTCAACGGGCTAAGGCGCCAGCCACGTACACCTGAGCTGGCAGGTTTGAATCCAGCCTGGGCCGCCAAACAACAATGACGGCTGCAACCAAAAAATGGCCGGGCATTGTGGTGGGCGCCTGTGGTCCCAGCTACTTGGGAGGCAGAGGCAGGAGACTCGCTTGAGCCCAGGAATTGGAGGTTGCTGTGAGCTGTGATGCCACAGCACTCTATCCAGAGTGACAGCTTGAGGCTCTGTCTCAAAAAGAAAAAAAAACATGGTGCAGTGTGACTCTACCTCAGTGTGAACAAGGTGCAGGGTGACTATACACCAGTATAAAAAAGGTGCAGTGTGACTATATCGCAGTGTGAATAATGTGCAGTGTGACTGTATGACAGTGTGAACAAGGTGCAGTGTGACTATACACCAGTGTGAACAAGCTGAAGTGTGGTAATACCCCAGTGTAAGAACACTGCAGAGTGAATAGAGCCTACTGTCAGAATAGTACAGAATGAGTACAATTCAGTGTGAGCACGGTGCAGTGTGACTATATCACAGTGTGAATAAGGTGCAGTGTGACTATACCCCAGTATTAAAAAGGTGCAGTGGGACTGCATGACAGCGTGAACAAGGTGTGGTGTGACTATACACCACTGTGAACAAGCTGCAGCATGACAATACCCCAGTATAAGCACATTGCAGAATGAATAGAGCCTGGTATCAGAAGAGTGCAGAATAAGTACAGTTCAATGTGAGCACAGTGCAGTGTGACTATATAACAGTGTGAACAAGGTACAGTGTGACTATTCTCCAGTATTAAAAAGGTAAATGTGACTATATCACAGTGTGAACAAGGTGCAGTGTGAATATACCCAGTGTGAACAAGGTGCAGTGTGACTATGCTCCAGTGAGAACAAGCTGCAGTGTGACAATACCCAGGTGTAAGCACAGTGTAGAGTGAATAGGGTTCAGCGTCAGAACAGTGCAGAATGAGTACAGTTCAGTGTAAGCACAGTGAAGTGTGACTACATTACACTGTGAACAAGGTGCAGCATGACTATATAACAGGGTGAACAAGGTGCAGTGTGACTATAACTCAGTGTGAAGAAGGTAAAGTGTGAATATATCCAGTGTGAACAAGGTGCACTGTGAAAATACCCCAGTGAAAGCACAGTGCAGAGTGAAGATAGACCAGCGTCAGAACAGTGCAGAATAAGAACAGTTCAGTGAGACCACAATGCACAATGAGCATGGTTCAGTGTGAGCAGAGTGCAGGGTGAGCATGGTTCAGTGTGAGCACAGTGCAGGGTGAGTCTATCTCAGTGTGAGCAAAGTGCAGGGTGAGTCTAGCTCAGTGTGAGCACAGTGCAGGGTGAGTCTAGCTCAGTGTGAGCACAGTGCAGGGTGAGTAGAGCTAAGTGTGAGTTGAGCTCAGTGTAAGTACAGTGCATTGAGAGTATAGCTCAGTCTGAGCACAGTGCAGGGTGAGTCTAGCTCAGTCTGAGCACAGTGCAGGGTGAGTATAGCTCAGTGTGAGCACAGTGCAGGGTGAGTCTAGCTCAGTGTGAGCACAGTGCAGGGTGAGTAGAGCTCAGTGTGAGCACAGTGCAGGGTGAGTCTATCTCAGTGTGAGCACAGTGCAGGGTGAGTAGAGCTCAGTGTGAGCACAGTGCAGGGTGAGTCTAGCTCAGTGTAAGCACAGTGCAGGGTGAGTCTAGCTCAGTGTGAGCACAGTGTAGGGTGAATATAGCTCAGTGTGAGCACAGTGCAGGTTGAGTAGAGCTAAGTGTGAGTAGAGCTCAGTGTGAGTACAGTGAATTGAGAGTATAGCTCAGTCTGAGCACAGTGCAGGGTGAGTATAGCTCAGTGTGAGCACAGTGCAGAGTGAGTAGAGCTCAGTGTGAGCAAGTGAAGGGTGAGTATAGCTCAGTGTGAGCACAGTGCAGGGTGAGTATAGCCCAGTGTGAGCACAGTGCGGGGTCAGTATAGCTCAGTGTGAGCACAGTGTAGGGTGAGTAGAGCTCAGTGTGAATACAGTGTAGGGTGAGTAGAACTCAGTGTGAGCACAGTGCAGGGTGAGTAGAGCTCAGTGTGAGCACAGTGCGGGGTCAGTATAGCTCAGTCTTGGTATAGTGCAGGGTCTGTGCCTTGTAGGTAGGTTCAGTGGGTACAGTTTGGGTGTGGTGACAAGGAGTACAAGGCTTTCCCTGGGCAGACACTAGGACATGAGAGATGCTTTTGGCTGTGCACAGGGAAGTCAGGGAGGCAGGAATGAAGGCTGTGAGTCAGACCAGGGAAAAAGGTGAGACACCTGCTGGCTGTGTCCCAGGATCTGCAAAGTGGGAAAGGGGAGAAGACTAGACACAAAGGGCCCAGGGGGCTGTGGAGTCTGCTTGAACAAGGGCAGGACCAGAACAAGAGGCCAGTGGGCTACCTGTATAATGACACAAGTGAGAATTATGAGGCAACGATTAAATACCTGAAAGAACAAGATTTCATTGCCTTTTGAGTGGAATCTGTGAAAAATACACTTCAAAAAGAGAGATCCAGCCTTGAGCTTGGGTGAGTGAAGGTCATGTGGTGTCATGTGTATAGAAGGGGAGCAGGGCGTTGGTTCTGAGAACCTCCAAGGAGATTTGGGAATGTGTCCCAGCAAGTGGGTCAGTCCAGGAGAGAAGCCAGATCTCTGCTTTGGGGGTCACTAGTACAAGCTGTGCAGGACCCCAGGTCAGGTGTTCCAAGGTCCAGGAGGACCCTGGATGTGAGTAAATGAGATGACACAGTCCCAGAAAGAGCAGTGCACACGTTTTCCCTGGACATTGTGGAGATACCACTGAAATCCCAAATAGCTCAGCTGCCTCGCTGAGGCTAGCTTAGTCCTGCGGAGAGCCTCCCTGACTAATCTGAACATTTTAGAAATGTGGATTTCAAACCAATTTCCTCCAGCTGTCTCAAAACCCCTGTCCCTGACTTTCCCTGGCTATGTAGCAGTGGATTCACCCAGACTCGTAGAGAGCGCCACGGGAGGCCCCATCTCAGCCGGGCAGCTTATCCACAGGCCTCCTAATCCCCCCGAAAGTGATTGGATTAAGCCTTCTCCAGACTCAAGCTCTCAAAACAGAAGCCTGTTTTCAGGGCACAGCAGATAAGAGAAGCACAGTGTCACTTAGAAATGCTCCACCTCCTGGTCCAGCCCTCACAGTGGTGCGATTTACAGCCCGTGCAGCCTGGTTTGCTGTCTCCTGGGAGTAGACGCAGCAGTGACATGATACTGAACTTCCCCAGCTGACGTGGCAGCCTGGCCCCAGCTGGACTCGTGCTCTGCAGGAGGAAAGAGCAGGTCAGTTTCTACCAGCATCCTTGAGGATGGTCAAGAAGCAGCCGTGTTCACCCCACCTTCCTGGGTAGGCTCAGTGACACTGTGGTTTCCATTCCTCACTCTTGACTTTGGGGGGTGGGGTGACAGTCCCAGGCAGGTCAGCAAAACTCTGTCCACAATCACAAACCCGCTCACCCGGGGTACATGGATGCCATTATTTTCCTCTCGTACACATTCACGTAACATGAGCCACCCAAGGTGCCCAATGGTGAGATGCTTGGTGACATTTTTGCAGTGATCAGGATGTGCTTCCATTTGAAAACCATGTAATTTCAAATAATAGCAGATACCAAAAGAAAAAATATATATAGAATAGAACGATGGAGCCTATTGGGGGTCAATATGCCACAGATCTTTGCAGTGTGGCAGTCAGAGTCACAGGTGTGGACAAAATAGTACAGGGGCCAGCAAACTTTTGCTATAGGCCCTGTGGGCCAGAATGTCTCTTTTGGAAGGATTCTACTCTGCCTTTATAGCACAAACACAGTCGTGCACAATATGTAAACACACAAGTGTGGCTGTGTCCCTGGAAAAGTTTATTTACAAAAACAGCTGAGAGGCCACATGTGAGTCACAAACAGTAGAAGGCCAAGCAATGGTCAGACGCAGTAGAAAGAGACAGTGGCACACAGGAGGACAAAGTGTTCGGTCAGCACACATCTTAAAGGACGTGGCGTGTAGGAGGAGTGAAAGCCAGATCACAGAGGGCTGGAGAGTGGTGCACGCACGTGTGCAGATGTGTAGGTGCACGCATGCACACACACTTTGAGTGTGGGGACAGATAGACACATACACTGAAGCTCTCGCTTCTTGTTTAGAGATTGGATATACTGAATAAGCTCCTATTGAAAAAACAGTTCTGGATAAATAATGCTTCCCCGACCTGGATTAGGAATGAGGAATTCGCAGGAGAGCAGGGAACAAGAGCGAAAGGAGCCCCCTGTGTGTGTTCGCACCAGCCGTGGGGGACGCTGAGCGCTCCCTCTATCAGCTGCGGAAGGCCCAGGGGAAGGGAGATGAAGCCTGGGCCCAAACAAGGTGGGAAGCAACAGGAACCCCCACCGCGGTGACTACATGCCACTCGCCTCTGGTGTTCCACCGCTGAAAAGACTCACAAGCGTCGTTTTATACCCACAGAACAGATTTGTCACAAAGAATTCAGCACAGCTGCAGCCCCAGCAGAAGGATGTGTGTGAAAAGGGCTCAGGAGACCACCGGCCAGGGCTGCTTTGTCCTCCCACAGCTGCGACTTGCAGGAAAGCTTTGTCTACAAGTGTCCAGCCAGCCCTGGAGGGTGTGTGTGTGTGAGAGAGCGTGTGTGTGTGAGACAGCGTGTGTGTGTGAGACAGCGTGTGTATACGAGTCTTACATGACCTCGTGTGTCTAGGAGCACGTGCACGCCTGTAGGAGTATCTCTGTGTGTGAGAAGCACTTTGGTATGAGGAATCTGTCCCTGGTGCGGTCTCTCACAGACACACACTAGCCACGTAACCAGCGATAATTATGAAAACCCAAGTTCCATCCCCAGCCTCTTCCAAAACCAGAAACAAATCGTAACCCCAGATAGGATTCCTGAACGGCGCTGACAGGATGTTCCCTTCCGCTCTGAAACAGCTCACCAATCCGCGGTTACAGAATGCTGTGTATGAAGATTCCAAAACCTTGGTCAAAGGTCAGGAGCCTGGAAATGCAGCACGTGCCAGCGCAGCCCAGTGGAGGCGAGCCCACACTACTGGCCACATCCAGCCGGGCTTCAGTAGTGTCAGGAGCACCTTTGTCATCCGAGAGCCTCAAGAGAGAATTTGACTTAAAATGGCTGCAAGTGGGTCGTGCCCAGGTGACAGGGCCAGTCCCAGGGTCCTTACACACACCTTGGCTCTATGGCGGAGACCACACACCTGTACTGAATACTGTCGGGAATTGGATACAACGGTGAGTAGCTGTGCGTCTAAACGGAGGGAAAGTTTGTGTAAAGACCCCAGCAGGAGGGAAGGGGGCTGGCTGCCTGAGGAGCGAGGCCAGACCCCCGGCACCTGTCACTGCTAGCTTGGCTCGGCTTGCTAGATCTCCTGTTTTGTTTTGTTTTGTTTTTTCATTTTAAATACATGTATTTTATTATTCTTCATTACATTATTTCCCCCCTCAACCCCTCCGTGGTAAGACAGAATTGATTTACAGAAAAGAATACAGAAAACAGATCTCCTGTTTTGTTTCAATTCTTGGTTTTAATAAGAAAACATAAAAAGTACTTTTTTGGTGAAATACCCTGATCTTTAGATGTTGGAAACTCATTAACTCCATTGAAACAAAACAGATCTGTCGGCCTGAGCAGCCGTCTGTAATGTCAGCCTTGGAGCGCTGTGACAGTATGGGAGAGGTCACACTGCAGGAGAGGACAAACATAACTGTGGCAAAAGGTCACCTTGTGCCAGAGGGGTGTGGTCCAGGACACAGAACGGGATTGAGCTATAGACACTGAGGCAACAGGAAGGACAGAAGCAGACAGAGAGGAGGTTAGACGTAGCAAATTGCAACCTGCACGGGGAGGTTACTAAGACTCTGATATTCTATGAACAGATTGCCCTTGACCTTCAGGCAAGGACATTTGAGTCAGGGAGTTTCTGTAAAACCAAACTGAGCCTTCATGTCTCAGCCCTGGGACAGCAAAGATATACATACTAAGTAAATAAAACATTGGATAAAGTCAGACTTTGGGGGAAAGAAACTCTTGGAAACATGGGCTCGATGGCTGCCAGGCAAGTTGGCAGAAATTAAGCAAAGGGAAATTACCTAGGCATGAACGAGTATCCTGGAACCAGGTAATAAGGAAATTGCTTTTCTGAAGATGATTTCTGAAGACTACCCACCATGTACAAAGCCAGACACCAAGAAGGTAAAAGCAAGACGGAAGAAGGGAAGAGAGTGGATGAAATGGCATCCTGACGTTTTGAAAGGCATGAGGAAACAGCAAGGTGGATTCTGGGCCGCAGGTTAAATGCGACATAGTTCACGGAGGGCCTCATGAACTCCCAGCATGACAGAGAAAAACCCAGAGGTCTGGGTTCAAATCCACTTCTGCCCCTCGGGCAAGGCGCCTACCATGGCAGACCCGTCTCCTTGCTGCCCTCTGTATGTGTGTGGTGGCCAGCAGACGAGAACTCAGCAAAGATGGTTTCTCTTTTCACCCCAGACCTCCCTACATCTGGGTGCTCCTTTGTTTTTGTTTTTCAGAATTATTTGTGCCCATTCTCAGCAGCTACGGACCTCCCTGTTTTGCTATTCCAAAGAAGCAGCACTCTGGGCAAAAAGGCTGTGTACCATGCAGCAGCCTTAAACTTAGGAAAGGAGTGCATATTTGAACAAGATCTATGTAAATTCCACCCACCAACAGAGTGAATATTTTCCTTTCCTTTCAAAATACAGTTCACCTCTGCCTGTGTTTGTGTTTCCACAAGCGGCAAAGCCTTCATTTATTGTTTTCAATCACCGTTTTATATTCAACCTTTCCTATTCTAAAGTCCTCCTTTAAAAAGTAATGTCTCCTCCAACAGATATAGGTCTTTCCAAAAGAATAAGAAAATAGCTTTTTATGTGCCTTGTATTCTATATGGAAGGTGCTTTCAAGAGCATCACTAAGCCAAAGTTCAAACCTTACAATTTATTTTGAATATTATCATGCCTACAGTTCTGAAACACATTTGCCTGAAAAATTATTAGGCAGCTTTTTCTAAAATCAAAATATGTGTAAATAATAGCCTGGCATGGTGGCTTATCCCTAACCCCAGCACTCTGAGAGGCTGAGGTGGGCGGATCACTTGAGCTCAGGAGTTCGAGACCAGCCTGAGCAAGAGGGAGAGCCTGTCTCTACTAAAAATAGAAAAGCTGATGCAAGATCACTTGAGCCCAGGAGTTTGAGGTTGCTGTGAGCTATGACGCCATAGCACTCTACCCAGGGTGACAGAGTGAGACTGTCTCAAACAATATATATATTAAATAAGTAAATAAATAAACTTTTAAAAAAAGAGCATTGGATTTAAAAAAAACAAATATATGGGGTGGCGCCTGTGGCTCAAGGAGTAGGGCACAGGCCCCATATACTGGAGGTGGCAGGTTCAAACCCGGCCCTGGCCAAAAACTGCAAGAAAAAAAGCAAAAAGAAATAAATATATGTAAGTAGCATTTTGAATACATTTTTAAAATGTGTAATAGTGGAGTTATTTTCATGTTAATCATCCTATCACATTAAGACCAAAGACACAGATGGCCTCCCCCTTAGCCTGAGCAGCCTCGCTCTGGGATTGTCCAGAGGACACTTGCCGAGTTTTTCTCTCATAGGAACTACATTGGGATCGTGTTTAAATGCACGTTCTGATCAGCAGGTCTGGGGTAAAACTAAGATTGTACATTTCTAACAAGCTCCCTGGTGAGGCCCATGCTACTGGTTCAAGGACCACATTTGGAGAGGCAAAGAGACCAGGGCAGGGGTTCTAAGCCATAAGTTCATGGGTAGCTTCCCAGGGCCTGTAAAAACACAGCTGCCTGGGTCTCACTCCAAAAATTTCGATATAATTAGGGTGTCTCTATGGTGGCTGGGCTTTTAGAAGCGTGTGAAAGCACCCCAGGTGATGCTAAAGTGCAGCTTAGGCGGCAAATCCAGAGTGGAAGGCAGGTCCAGCTGTCAGACTTTTCACAGGCTCAGCCGTGAGCTTCTGCAGAGCAAGGATGGCAGCCCTGATTTCTCGTCCTAGAAGGCTATTAGGGAATTATCGCATCGGTAGAAACATTATCCATGTTCTTAAAATTAAACATGACCCCTATTAGGTAAGTTACCACACACCTTTTGTTAACCACTATTTGGTCCAACACATCTGAGTCTCTCGTTCCCACTGAGTGGTCTAATGTGAGAGTTGTAGCCTTGAATCTTCAATCACATTTAAGTGTCATACACAAAAAAATGGGAGGAAGAGTCTTCTGCCATCTCCAGATATGAGAGCTGAGGCCAAGGTAGATTAAGTATTTGGGTAACTAAGGGCAAGGCTAAAGTCATGCTTCCCACTTCCCAGAGGAGGGAAGTGTCCTGTCTCCATCTTGCAGAACAACAGAGGCAGGCTGAACGCTTGGCAAAGTCTAAAGCACTTAGGTTCCCGAGGACTTCATGGGTGGTATGCGATTCTCAAAGAGCCTCAGGCTGTAATCCAGGTGATAGCAAGTACAGGCAATCAAGGTTATGCATCTGCCACCAGAGTGTCCTCATACCCGCAGAAAGGCTGCCCATGAAAACAGATACTATGTGATAATCAAGGTTCCAACATATATTGCAAAAAATACATTGTGAAAAACAGATTTGGCTGAGGGCACAGGTGAAGGGATGCTAGATTCTGAGCATTCCATTAGTAAATTAGAAAAGCCTCCAGGGCTGGACATAGTGGCTCAGTCCTGTAATCTTAACACTCTAAGAGGCCAAGAAGGTGGATTGCTTGAGCTCAGGAGTTCAAGACCAGCCTGAAAAAGAGTGAGACTCTGTCTCTACTAAAAATAGAAAAACCAGGCAGGTGTTGTGGTGGGCACCTGCTGTCCCAGCTACTTGGGAGGCTGAGGCAAGAGGATCTCTCAAGCCAAAGAGATTGAGGTTGCTGTGAACCAGGATACCCAAGGCTGTAGAGTGAGACTTTGTCTCAAAAAATAAAAATAAAAAGCCTCCATGCTTATATTCCCCTGATTTAGAATTTGTAATAGTGATATTCTACTGATTTACTTTTAGAAACCTATCTTAGCTCTGTGGTTATAACTCATCACATTACTAGCTATCAGCAACTTGAACCCAGATTCTCATGAATTTTTATAATATCATTGAATTTCTATATGAAAGATCATTTTTTCCCACTTATTTTTAATCTACTTTCTGTAACCTGTAGGGAATAATCCACGAGTAGTGAATAATGACATGAACTTGAAGACAACGATCTTTGTCTGTTTGGTGGCTATGAAGTGCCAGGGGCTGAGGCCAAGGAGGTTTGCCCCAGATTTGGACAGACCAAAGAAAAATGAGGAGCCTAAGGTAGCTGTGATATGCCCTTTATTCAGCTCATGGCAGCTATCAAGCAAACATGGGGACATCCACTTTCATTCAGCTTGTAGGAGCAGGCAAGCTAGCATAAGAAGCTTCCCCCCAGATAGAAAGCCTTGGATGTTTATATAGCACGCCCAAAACAACAGTGGCTTCAAATCAAGTGCTAATAAGAATGACATCATATTGCTTAATCACAGTTACCTAAGATAACATGGCACCTGTGGACATGATCATGGTTACTCAAAATCTTCTAGCATCTGCTGACCTTCAGGCAAGAAAGCATAATTAACTTATCTTCCCTCTAAGCCATAACAAAATACCTTTGACTGGCTAACTTATAAAAAACAGAAATTTATTTTCTCACAATTCTGGAGGCTGGAAAGTCCAACATTAAGGCACCAGCAGGTTCTGCGTCTGGTGAAGGCCCATTCTTCATAGATGGAGCCATCTCTTGGCAGAAGGGATGGAAGTGGAAAATCAAGATGAACGCCGTGTTCTGGCAGAAGAGCAGAAGGGACCAAACCCACCCCTGAAGGCTTTTCATAAGGACCCTGTTCCCAACTGTGAGGGCTGTCATCTAATCACCTCCCTAAAGTTTCTACCTCTTAATACTATCTCACTGGCAATTCAGTTTGAATAAATGAATGTCGGAGGACACTGCAGGCCACAACAATTACAAACTAACCCTCCAGTGGAGAGATTTGACTGGGCAAGAAAGGAACCAGGACTGACTGTCATGGCAAGACTCCAACTGCACATGTCCCTGTTCTGACTCTTGGCGAAATCAACCACTGCAAAAGCATTGTTTCGATGGAGAGTTCAAATCCAGGGCTCATTACAAAGGCCCAGTTTAACCAGCTGCCACCAGCATGGGGATCACAACATTGGAGTGACTGTCAGCTTGCATTCAGGCATAAGTGAATCTATTCCTTGTATTTCTGAGACTTCCAAAGGTGGGGAGATTCTGATAAATGTTCCGTTGTCCCAAAGGCTGCCACTGTAGCCCTGCCAGGTCCCACTATTTCCTAACATTGAGCCACTAAGTACTGCTGATTTGCGGTGTCACCCTCAGGTACCAGGTTAATTGGATATTAGAGAGGTCCCCAAGCCAGTGTGATCAAGTCTTTACATGTCTTTATCTAAAACCCTAGCACCCATGGGTCTGTCTGATACAAACCAGACCTGGGCCCCATTAGCCACGTATACTCACCATGTCTGCTCCCCTCCCACATCTAAAATGGGTACCTTCTGGAGCCCATTTTGATGGTGAGTTTTCTTCCAGGAGACTCTAGACAAATAAATGTCACTCAGGCTCTCTCACCAGTCCACCCATCAAGCACAGGTCTTCTGGACACAAGCAGTGGGCACAACTGAGACTAAAACAAAGATCAGTGAAACAGAACAGTGTTCCTCCACAGACACAGGAGCCAAATGAAGGACATGCCATTCTCCCCTAAAGCTCCTTTTGCAAAGCCCATAAGCAGAAAATTTCCAGAATAATAGGACTCTACCATTGGTGCTATTATAGATATTATTGGGATTAGAATCAACTTGCCAAATGGGAAAGCCCAAATCAAATTATTATTCAAGTAAACAAACTGAAAATGAAGGCATTCCCAGATGCTTTTGACAAGGGGCAAATGGACTGCTAAATCAAACATTTCATAAATAAATTAGCAAAACGCATTATGTAACACTCACAATAATGACACACACCAGATTGCCAAGGTTCTTAATCAAATCTTTTCAATCTAGGCCCTTATATTGTGAAAAGGCGCTTCTTACAGACATCTCATAACACCAAGCAAGTCTCTCCGATGATGTTTCTGCCATCACCAAATGTTTTCCTTCTGATCTGCCTCCAGGCCTGACATTTTTGCAAATTAAGCTGGATTACATTATCCATGATGGCTTAAATTCAATTATCCAAATAACTAACCAGCCAGCTCCATGACTAAATTATCCACCTGCTGCCTGAACTTTTGGAGGTTGACAATGTGCTGGTTTCATTTTTATTTTGAAAAGTAGATATAGGTCTTGATTTCCCTTGGAAAAGAACCTGAAAAGGATCTTTCCTTTTAAAAATTACTTGAGGAAAAAAATTCAATAAATGGTGCTGAGAGAACTGGATAATCACATGTAAAAGACTGAAACTGGACACACCTCTTTCACCATTTACTAAAATTGACTCATGCTGTATAAAAAATTTAAATCTAAGCCACAAAACGATAAAAATCCTAGAAGAAAGTGTAGGAAAACCTCTTGAGGGTGTCATCCTGGGGAAAGATTTTATGACTAAGGCTCCATTGGCAATTGCACAACAACAAAAAGGAATATATGGGACTTAATTAAGCTAAGAAGATTCTGCACAGCTAAGGACACAACAATTAAAATAAATAGACAACCTTCAGAGTGGGAGAAGATATTTGCATGTTACAAATCTAACAAAAGGCTAATAAGCAGAATCTACAGATAGAATCTACAGATAACTCAAATTAATCAGCAAAAAAAGATCAATCCCATGTATTATTGGCCAAGAAACATGAACAGAACCTTCTCCAAAGATGACAGATGAATGACCAATAAACATTTGAAAAAATGCTCATCATTCCTAATCACCAGAGAAGTAAAAGGCAAAACCATCTTGAGATATCACCTAACCCCAGTGAGAAAAGCCCACATCACAAAGCCCCCAAACTGCAGATGCTGGCAAGGGTATGGAGAAAAGGGAACACTTATATACTGTTGGGGGGACTGCAAACTAATACAGCCCCTTTGGAAAGAAGTATGGAGAATCCTCAAAGAGCTAAATAGAGACCTTCTATTTGATCCTTCAATCCCATTACTAGGCATCTACCCAGAAGGAAAAAAAAAATCATTTTATCATAAGGACATTTGCACTAGAACGTTTCTTGCAACTCAATTCACAATTGCCAAAATGTAGAATCAACCTTTTCCTCTTTTAAGAGTACACGTGATTAGACTGGGTCTGTCTGGACAAGCCATGCTCTACTCTTTCCTTTAAGGTAAGCTGATTAGCAGCCTTAATTCCCTTTACCAGGTTCTAGGGATAGAAACACCTTTGGTGGGAAGTGAATTGTTCTGCCTGCAACAACCAGCAGAATGGAACATTCATGAAGCACCAAGGAATGATGCACCTTGTTGGCTTTTGTCTTTAATACAGTTCCTGTGGATCATCACCCACAGGAACTGTATTAAAGGGCCGTGGCATTAGGAAGGTTGAGAATCACTGCTCTAACTGATGAAGTTTTTTAAAAGAGAAGAGGAAAAGGAAGAAGGGGAGAGAGGAAAAGGAAAGGGAAGGGAAAGGAAAAGAAAAGAAAAAGGAAAGAAAACCAACTCAGCCCCTCCTCCAAGCTTTTGGGTTATTCCTGGAAGCTCCCTGATTTAGTCAGTTGTGACATGGAAACTTCCGTCTCTGCCTCTAGAGCCCTTCCCTAACTGCCAAGCCCTGAACATCCCTGTGACTTCCAAAGCCTTGCCTGCTTCAAGAAACAGCAAGGGATATAGATCCTCCCTCCATCTGTGACACGCTCTACTGCCTGGGTACCCTGACAATCGTGCTGCTACTACTGGAGGGTCCCCAAATCTCCTGCTTTCTGTGAGTCTTGGGAGGAACTAATTGATATTAAGGGGGCCCTTTTGTCCCCCCCTTTCTCCTTTGAGAGGCAGAATGGAAGATTCAGGCTGACACGGGAAGGCCCACAGTTCATTGGATATGGACAGAGAGGTCTAATCCTTATACGTACACCTGCACACACAACACACAGACGTATGTGTACCTAAATATGTGTGTGTGTGTACACACGGCGTAAACATATGTGCACACACATGTGAGAGACAGATAGATGCACGCAAGGAAACAAATCATCTGCTTTTCTCCCAAAGAGGTCAAAACACTATTTTATTATATGATTTATTCCAAACGGATTTTTGCAGGAGCACATACAGAGTGATCATTTGCCAGATTGCAACATTTAGACCTGAGGATAAAAGTTTTTCCCTAAATTGATCAGAACAATTCCAGCCATCAAGCCTGGGACAGGGCAGTCTTGGCTGGAAATAAACCATCCTTCTGCTTTCCTCAAAGGGCTCCAAGGAGACGGCCCACGTACTCTGCAGCCAGACTTAGATGCTGGCTGACCCGCCTCCTTTTTTGAATCCTTCTTAATGTCCTTTCAAACATGGTACCAGGAAAAAGTCGTGGAAATAACAAATCACCTGGGGCTGTGTCTACCCTTTGACTTCCTAATAAACATTATCATCTGGAAAACGGCATGTGTTTAAATGTGGAAGAATTGCTGAGACTTTTAGTCTGAGGATGAGCCTCAGGATTTGAGCATCTTGACCAGAAGCCTCCTTTGGCCCCAGTCCTACTATGTGCACTGCGATAGAACACTAAGTAAGATGGTATCGTTACACCAGACACTTCCATCCATTTCACTAATGGAAATGGAGTTGATCTTTCAAGGCAGAATCCCTGGAAATTGAGGTGTTCTGTAGAATCACTGATGAACCTTTCAAATTTATGCAATTGAATGCCTTATTTCACAGAACAGAAAGTAAATTTAACTCAATGAGAGGCCATGACTTGCTTCAGGTTATGCACGTGACTCTTGTCAGAGCTGGATCACCAAACCGTCCGTGACCCCTCTGTCCTCTGTTCTGTGCAGCCTCTGTGGCATTCACAGACTCCTAATATCCAAAAAGAGAAATTAACAAGGTTCTGGGTAAAGATGGCATATAGGCTACGTTAACTTGCTTGACTGCAGCAGTCATTTACCATGTATATGTATATCAAACTGTCACGTTGTGCATCTTAGATACACAGAATTTTTATAGGCCTAAACAAGGCTCCTGGAGTCTGCTCTTTCACGTCACCATCCTCCCCAAACACCACTGGAGCAATAGTAAGGAAGTGAGAGAAGTCAACGGAGACGAAATGCTGGAATCCTGAAAGCAGATGGATCAGTGTCAATTAAATCCAGAAATCTGAATCCTTAGCCAAAGAGAACCTGAAATATATCACAGAACTCCCCAAAGGCTCAGGGATTGTTTGCACCTAACCTCAGGAGTGGGGGGTGTGGATGTAGCGTGGAAAAGGGGACGTAATCGAAAGTCCGCTTAAGAGGCAGTTAGAACTGGGATCTCTTCCACGTGCCCATGCAGCAAAGCCGGTGTTGTCCTTTGCTGCGGTGAACAATGGTAGCTGGTGAGTGAGAAGGACAGTTTGTGGATGTTGAATAACAGTGTCAATTGCAGCACCAAGGGCTGGTGAGTCTGACAAGATCAGGTGTCCAGTGAGCACAGCTAATGTTATAAAAAGTTATTTTCTTCAATATTTGTTGCATCCACTCCCAAATTCAACACAAAATTCATAAACAGGTAAGGCCAGATACAGGCTATAACACCAAAGAAAGCCCTGGGTCGCTGGAGACTCCGAGCTCATCAAAAGGAAGCTGACAGACCTGACTTAATCCGAGCTTTCTAAGAAGGCAGAACATCAGACAGACTTTCTCCCTCTGGGATGAGAGAATGTAGACGGCCCTGTTGTGAACTGTGCGTGGACACTGGAGGCAAGGAACTGCAGGAGGCCTGGAGGTACTGAGAGTGGATACTGAGCAAGACCAGGCCTCAGTCGCACAAGCACAGGGAAACGGATTCTGCCAGCAGCCAGTGAGCCAGAGTGAGAATCTCAGCCCCAGCCAACACCTTGACTTCAGCCTGATAGCTCTGCACAGAGAAACCGCCCAACCCAGACTCTCAGACCATGGAAGCTGAAAAAAAGAATTAATGTTGTTTTAAGTCATTAAATTTGCAGTCATCTATTATACAGCAATGGAATACCTCTGGAAAGTGGAGAAAAATGTCCAAGAAAAAATAAGGCAGGAGAAGGTTGCAGGCCAAGGGCACCACTGCTTTGGCCAAAGGGAGTTTTTCATCTTATATTCTCCACATTTGTCTCTCCTGCTTCTAATTGGAGAGCAGAGCACATTTTCCAGATTCACACTGGAGACAGGCTGTGCAAGAAAGGGCATGACCAGGCTCTCATCCCGTTCGCTCTCCTGGGTGGGGCTGGGCTCGGCCAAGGGACCAGACCAAAGACAGAGCATTCTATACAATATGATCCCAAAAGGAGGGTGGCCAGAAACATGACTCATAATAAACAGCCCAAGAGAGAAAAGGCACAGGCAGAGAGAACAAAACTAGGAGCCCTGATTGTAGACAAGGCCAAAGCCAAGACCCAGAAGTATAGGCCAAAGGCAGAGGAGGCCCTGAGCCATTCCTGGAAAGACCTGCAGCCCAGTGGGCACCTCCAAGGTTGGCAGGTGAGCTGCTGTGAAGGTGTGAGGTCACACAATCCCTGTGGCCGCCCACTGAGCTCTAGCATACAGATTTGGGGAGTCCCAAAGCAAGCCCTCATTAGCTCCTTTGCAAAGCTTTCTAAGGTCCACTTTGCAGTGAAGAAGTAAGTTAAGAACCCATACACTGTGGCTGGGGTCAGTTGTATGTGGGAAACTTATCCCAGAAGCCACCCAGCTGAAGCAGAGGCTTTCTGGGAATACCCTGCCACACGTGTCTGTGGGTCTCCGAAGGCGGTCTCCAGTCGAGTCATTGTAACAACAGTTCATGGTCTTAGAATCGCCTCGTATGGGAAGTCATCCACCTTACAGTAAGAACAGTAAATACAAGTCTCTGAAGACTTGGGCATAAGCTCAGCCTTTAACAGCCTAGAGGAAAATCTAAGTGATGGGAAGAACTTTAGTTAGCACCTGTCCCAACCTCCCTAAACTGGGAGGGTAACTTAGTTTCAAAGAGAGTGCATGACAATGGGAGAAGTCGTACACATCTCAGTAACTGTCTTCACATATCCAATCGCAGCAGTAGGAGAAAGTGGCAAAGAAAGGTCAAAGTTGTAGACCCAGCTCTGTGCCCATGAGTGGTGTGATCTCAGGAAAGTCACTTCGCATCTCTGAACTCGAGTTATCTCATTGGCAAAAGTGAATATAATGCTACGCGCATAGGAGTTCTGTGAAGGTTGAACAAGGCAAACCTAGGGAAAGCACACAGTTTAGCACATGGGAAGCGACTTTCTGTACACTGCCTGTGGTTTTAGGATTAACTGTTCTTGCCTCTCTCCCCTTTCAACCCATTCCCCAGAATCCCCTTGAAAAAGCCAAAAATACTGATTTTCTGAATCTGCAGTCTTGAATTCCGAATCTTTGAACAAACTCATCATCCTTCCCAGGCCCAGTATGAAATATGGCTGGTGTTCCCAGCACCCTGCAACAGCCTGCTGGCCTTGTAAGAAAACTGGTAGCCTGGTGCTCAGAGTAGAGGCAGAAAGATCAGAGCCCCAAGCGCCGGTCCTGAACGTGGGGAAAGACAAGCCGCCTTGAAAGGACCAGCTGGCTCCTTTGCAGGAGGCTTCAAGCATATTAAACAGGAACAAAGAAGCCACAATGAAAACAAGACTCAGAGCAGTGAAAGTGCAACCATTAAATTTTCATGATTTCAGAGCTCAGGACAGACGAGTTCATCATTACCACGCTTTGTTGTATATGTCAGTGAATTTATAATGAACATAGGGGTGGAAAATCTGCACTGTTCATAGCCATGGCTTAGTGCATAATGCTGGCATTTTGGAAATCATTGTCAAAGCTACTTTACTATAAGAACTAAAGAACCTTTAATAAGAAAAAGAACTTAAATGCCCCATCACCACTGCCGTTTTTCAAAAGACCAGAAAAAGTTCATAGCTGTGTACTAAAGTTTTCTTGTGTTGGCACCACGGTGAGATCAGTTTAAGCTGTTATCTTCTCAGAAGAGAAATCGATACAGAAAGTTCAGGGATTAGTTTGTGGGTAGTAAAGTGTGGACTGGCTTCTATTGCCTATCCTCCTGTCCAGAGTAATTTTCACAATATTTCAACCCCCAACTCTCTCTCTCTCTCTCTCTGTCACACACACACACACACACACACACACACACACTCTCTCTCTCTCTCTCTCTCTCTCTCTGATCAAACAGAGGAACCCCTCGAGGGGGTCACTTGTGTTTTCACGTTATCGCTACCTCCTTTCCACCCTAGGCCCATCACTCTGACATGCTGCCTATGGGCTTCACATTCTGAGGTTCCTCTTAGATTGTTGAAGCCCTGGTGGGAGTGGGGAATGAGTCAGGGACAGGAAGCAGCCAGCAGGAGATGTTTTAACTGGGGACCTCCGAGGGCCTGCATAGAACGTGGCTTAGAGTAGTTCCCCTTCCAAGGAGAACAGGAGCTGGGGAATTTATCCACCACCAACTTCTTTTTGTTTAATTACAAAATATTACAAGGGCACACACATTTCAGTTACATAGTTTGTTCTGCACATTTCCAGTTAACGTTGTAAGTGCGCCCTTCCCCCAGGTGTGTGCTTTATAGAATGCATTACTGCGTGCATTTGTATTCCGTTATATTTTATAGAATTATAAGAATGCACGCAGTCACCCAACCCTCCTCCCCCTCCCACCTATTGGTTCCTGTGGAGTTTTCCTTCCCTATGTGTAAGAGTTGCCTATGTAAGAGTTGATTGACTAGTTCCGATTTAGTATTGAGTATATGGCCACCAACTTCTTTTTGTCACTGGTTCCAAGTTGCTCCAGTGGACTCCTCGGAGCTGGTCTGCCCCAGCGCAGGCCACGTCCACTCCTGCAGCCGGAAGACACCCTGGGCTTTCGTAGGTGCTAGCAGGGGCGGCAGCACCGTGCCCAGGAACGGTGAGCGTGAGCAAACGGGCCGGGCACTGACCGTGCGTGGCTCACGCTGTCCATAAGCCTCCTCACCTCCCAGTGGCCCTTCTACCACTGTCTTCTCCTTAACAGGCCTCTCGGAGCCGGACCCTGGGAGCTGGCTCTGGAGGAGCCAACCTGGGACCTGCCCTAGTGCACAGTCCTGACCGGGACCAACACAGGCAAATAACAGAGGAGCAGAGGCAGACGGGCACCCGGTGGAAGGCCACGTGTACAATGGTGAGGAGGCTGGACACAGGAGAGCCGCAGCCTGGGATGCAGCCCAGATCTCCTATTTCGGCTCAGAGTTACCGCAATGCTGGACTATGGCCCTTTCCAAGCGCCAGCTCCATCAGCCAGACTTCTAAAAGATCCTCCAGAAAAGCAGCACCAAAGATGTGTCATGTTAACACTAGACCTGATACGACCAACCACAAAGCCAGAAGGGGAGGCCTGGTGCTCAGAGGGCCCAGCCGAGCAGCAGGAAAGGGCTCTCATTTCCCATCAGAGCCGGTAAACACTCTGGGAGAGGGCTGGTGGGGCTGAGGCCCAGCTTGGCAGGCGGACAGCAACAGCAGAGGCTGACGGGTTCTTGTAATCCCGCGACCACCAGCCAGGGAAGGGGACCGTGTGGAATTGCCTGGGCAGGAGAGCGTAGCCCAGAAAACTTGTGATTTAAGAAGAATAGAAACAGGCCCTGGAAGAAAAATAAAGGGTGGACTGTGCACGGAGAGAAGATTCTTGTGTGTGCACCTCTAGAAAAGGAGACACTGAGAGAGAGAAAAGCATGGAAATGAGTAGAGAGACGTGGAGGGTGGCACCTGTGGCTCAGCGAGTAGGGCGCAGGCCCCATATGCCGGAGGTGGCGGGTTCAAACCCAGCCCTGGCCAAAAACTGCAAAAAAAATAATAATAATAATAAAATAAATAAATAAATAAAATAAACAAAAAAGCAAAAAAAAAAAAACTTTAAAAAACAAAGAATTAAGTGGACAGGGAGAGAGAATGAGAGAAAAAAATTGAAGGAGGCAGCGGGAGGAAATAAGGAGTTGTTTGTTCATTTGTTTTGAGACAGAGTCTCACTTTGTCACTCTGGGTAGAGCGCCATAATGTCACAGCTCCCAGCAACCTCAAACTCTTGGGCTCACGCAATCCCAAGCAAACTCTTGGACTCGAACTCTTGCCTCAGCCTCCTAAGTAGCAGGGACTACAGGCATTCACCACAAGGCTCAGCTACTTTTTTTACAGACAAGGTCTCACTCTTGCTCAGGCTGGTCTTGAACTCAAGAGCTCAAGACATCTACCCACCTCGGCCTCCCAGAGTGCTAGGATTACAGGCATGAGCCACCATGCCTAGCTAGGTCTGATTGATTCAAATGTCAAATCATATTTGGAATAATGTACATGAAGCTAAAAAAAAAAAAGGGCAATAAGTAGGACTCAGGAAAACAGAAGAACAGGAATGAGGCAGCTCAGCTCCCCGATCGGAGCAAATGGGTTGACTCTTCGGGTGTCTGCAGTCGCCACCCATCCCTTCTATCAATATCCCACCAAAGACTCAGATTCTCGGGAGGAAGATTCTGGCCCGTTCTGATCACATGACCTACCTTTGGTTGAGGGTTTGAAGGAAAGGAGCTTGATTAACAGGCCCACACAGAAGGAGCGAACGTTTCTCTGTTTTGAAACCAAAATGAAGAGCAAGAGACTGTCAGGCAGAGAGAGACATCCACTGTCTGAGACTGAAAGGAAAACCCCAAAGAGGGGAAGACAGCGGGCATCAAAGGAGTTAGAAGGAGATCAGCTCCAGACCCAGGGGAAACTGGGAAGGAAACTGCGCAGGGGAGAGCAGCTAGCCAGCAACGAAGAAAGCCGGCTTCTGTAGGAGAAGGGAGGAGGGGAGGGGAGGAGAGGAGAAGGGAGGAGGGGAGGGGAGGAGAAG
>CAUYRH010087194.1:0-16054 GCA_963574655.1 Perodicticus potto
CAGCTCACAGCAACCTCCAATTCCTGGGCTCAAGCGAGTCTCCTGCCTCCGCCTCCCAAGTAGCTGGGACCACAGGCGCCCACCACAACGCCCGGCCATCTTTTGGTTGCAGCCATCGTTGTTTGGTGGGCCGGGCTGGATTCGAACCCGCCAGCTCAGGTGTACGTGGCTGGCGCCTTAGCCTGTTGAGCCACAGGCGCCGAGCCTCTTTTCTCTCTCTTACTCATCTCTTCCCCCTATTCTCTTCCCTCTCTCTAATACTATAAAATAAACTTATGCTTTTATATCCTAAAACAAAAAAAAAGAAATTCCAACCTTCACAAATCATGTATTTGGGAAGATTTTCACATACTATAATAGTCTCTACAAACATGACTGGACATTCACACAGCATTCTAAAATTTCTACGTATTACTGAAGAGCAAAGAGGAAATTTGTCCTAAAAGTTCATTGAGTCTACCAGAGGTCCCCCTGTGGTCCAAACACAGGAACTGATTGTTCTGGAGGGGTGGAACAATGGCATCTACCTCAAAGAGCTAGAAATGTCCAGATATAGCCTTTCCCTTCCCTCGTTACCTGAAGCAAAACTCCCTTGAACTTCAGCATCTACATCTGTCAAATGGAGAGAATTACCCATCTCTTCCCCCTCATGAAGGGAAAAATCAGGGATTTTTGTTTAGCAATGTTTCTACAAGGGTTAATAAGTCCACCTCTTGTAACTAGGGAAAAAAGTTGCCACACAAAAGAAAGGGAGTATCAAAGTCAACTTTACCCTAAATATTCTATTTAAAAAAATCTTTTTAACAATCTCTCCTAGTCACCCATTTTAGCGAGGGCCCACAACCTTGACAACCAAGACCTTCCTCTGGTAAAAAAGAAAGATGATTCTCTAATCAACATAGTTTCTTCTTCTGGGTAATTAAAACAGCCACAGAACTCTGGGCCTGTCAACTGCTTCACTCTTTCCTGTTCCTCCCTCCAGGGCCTAAAGCAGTAAGTATCTCACCTTCCCAGGGTCATCCCGAGGTCTGGGTACCTTCCGGAAACACTTGTTGAGAGAAAGGTTGTGCCGAATGGAATTCTAGGGATGCAGAGAAGCAAGTTAGATCTGAGCATAGTGCAGAGCACAAAATTTCCCAGCAGGACACAGAGGAACATAAAAGAAAATAATACACGATAAAGTTCAAGTATCAGGGTAAATTTAGCAGCTAACTATACTGATGGAAGAAATTATGCACCAAATAGCAAGAGCAATGAGATAAGAAAAATGCAGAAATCATATAGATGGGAGGGAATGTCTATAAATTTGACTAATGGGTACTTCTAAAAAACTGATTACGCAGTTTTTCAACGGTTCCCTCCAAATGATGACAGGTGTATAAATGCCTCAAAATCACAGCTGCCCAGTTCCTCAATCCACCCTATTGATAGCAAAAGAACAATGTTTTTAAAGTTGTTTATATAAATTATAACTAAATATAAATTATAAGTAAACAAAAGCACATATCATCTTCATTTTTTTCTTTTTATTAAGACAGAGTCTAACTTGGTTGCCCTCCCTCGGTAGAGTGCCGTAGCGTCACAGCTCACAGCAATCTCCAACTCTTAGGCTTAAGTGATTCTCTTGCCTCAGCCTCCCAAGTAGCTGGGACTTTAGGTGCCTGCCACAATGCCCAGCTATTTTTTTGTTTTTAGCAGGCTGGGGCTGGGTTCGAACCCACCAGCCCAGGTGCATGTGACTGGCACCCTACCCACTGAGCTACAGGCGCTGCTCACCTTCATTATTTTCAATGGCCCATAGAATGGTGATATTTGGAGGAAAGACATGTTGCATATGGTGCTGAGTGTGGTTGGGGGTTGGAGTAGCTAGTAGGGACATATTTCCAAAGGGAAAGCTGAATGCTTTCAATAGTCTCCAGCCTGTTACATGGTTTGTTTGTCAACCGGGTGTTTATAGAATGAAAAACTACATTAAATCTCCATTCCTACTGAACAATTTGTAAACAAGTTATTGCTCCTAAAAATTGAGAATATCAGCCTTTTTTTTTTTTTTTTTTTTTGAGACAGAGTCTTACCATGTTGCCCGGTAGAGTGCTGTGGTGTCACAGTTCACAGCAACCTCAAACTCAAACTCTTGGGCGTAAGCAATTCTCTTCCCTCAGCCTTCCAAGTAGCTAGAATTACAGGTGCCCGACCATAACACCTGGCTATTTTTCTGTTGCAGTTGTCTTTGTTGTTCAGTAGGCCCAGGCCGAGTTTGAACGCACTTGCCTGGGTGTATGTGGCTGGTACCCTACCCACTGCGCTATGAGTGCCGAGCCAATATCAGCCTTCTTTTTGCTTGAAAGAAGAGCCCCTTCTTCCTTCCTCTCTAGCCAAACAACTTAACCTCTCATTACTTGCTTAGTGGACCAGCTGATGTTAAAGGAACTAATCATATTGTTTTTTTTCCGATGACTATGTGCAGTGGAAATCCGATGGGCTTCCCAACCTCTGGATAGGAGGGAGTAATGCCATACCTTGATGCACAGTGACTGGAACATAGTAAAGTGGCAATAAATATTTGTGAAATGAATGAATATTCTTTCTGAGGAATCAGAAGATAAGAGGGTATGATGAGCAACAGCATCCTGCCATCCTCATGACTATACTTAATGGCTTGGCATCCCCGGAGTTTCCCTAATATACATGTACCTTATAAAAGTTGTTCAGCTCTGTAAAAAAGCAAGGGATGTGATATTTTAAGTCTATACATCTCTGAGACCAGTGAGAATGAAGTAGACAGGTTATAGGAAGAAACAAAAGTGGAGAAAAAGTTGCCAAAGGCTAAAAAATAAGCCCAGATTAAGGAAGCAGTCCCACCTTCCAACCAATGCCAGCATTCTTGTAATAGGGGAAGTTATCGCAGATCCAGCGGTAAATCTCACTGAGGGTCATCTTCTTGGCCGGAGAGGAGTTGATGGCATAGGTGATGAGGGTGGCATAGCTGTACCGTGGTTTGCCATCCTGGTGTACTGCCGCCTCATCTTTGCTCAGGGTGGCATTAGGATCTGTGGGTGAGCCTGGTGAACACTTGCGGCTGCTCCCTGGAGGCCCAGCCTGGGAGGCGCTCCCAAGCTTCTCAATGGTAGCTCGGAGGGTCAGCTGGGGGAGCCAGTCTATGGAGGTAAGGCTACTTTCTAAGTCAGAAGCCATGATACTTTTGGGTTCTGCAGGGAAGAGGACAAAGGGGAGAAAAAATATGGAGGCAAGTTGTTTAAGAGAAACAGAGTTTCTTCCCATTATAATTCCCATAAGAGACCCATGGGATGGCCCTCAACCAGATGTTCTGAAGATCTTCAAGCAGATATATCATCATCTACCAGTTGAAGGATGACTGCTTATCTTATATCTTAATGTGGAGCATGGCCAAGAGACCTCTCCCTTCATGTAGGACCAATAAAGAGATCAAATCTCACACCAAACGGAGCTGTTTCCTCAATTCACCTTACTACGGCCCTACAATATAATATTTTTAAACTATGTAGGAATAAGTGAAAAAAAACAAAAACTCCGATAACAGGTACAATTAGCCAAGTCCATTCTCCAATTATGTGATGCTTGTTATATTTGCATACAACATCCAGAGATAGACAACACAAATGTACATGAATGGAAAGACAGCATGCATAAACACACACAACAACACTTTTAAAGATGTTTCATATTAGATATATTATGAACACTGGTCCTTTTTATCCCACACACATGTGCATGTGAGGCATATTAGATATATCCCAAGCATAAATTATTTATAACAACCAGCAAAAGACAGACACATAAACAATGCAGCACATCCACAGAGATTATGATTAGATATAAGGCATACATTACCAACAGAACACAAAGTCACACACAGAGGTAATAAATCCTGAGTACACAGCTGCCCTCACACCTGTAAAGCTATCCCTTGCATGCTCCCGCCCACAGACACCAACACCAGGAAGAAGTCATCAGCAAGGACCTCCCACCTCTCAGCCTGCTGGGCTTCACTGAGCCAGGGAGACACCCAGCTGTGTGCGCACCAGTAACAATCAGATAGCCTGGCTAAAAATAGCCACTCTGGGGCTAAGAGCTGGCTCCCCTTCTCCGCCCTCCTCTTCCCTCCCTCCTTCCTAGCCAGGCACGCAGCTCGCTGCACCTCCATGCAAACTCCTGGAGCTGCCAGACCGCCCACGCCTGATGTTTGCACACCCTGCTGCCACCCACACCTCCTGAGCGCTCTCGCTGGCAGAGAGGTATAGCTAGAGTGACGTCTTGGTGGGGGAAGGTGAGGAACGACGGATGATATCTGTATTGCAGGGTCTGGAAAGGCTGGCAGAAACCAGTAGGTAGCCATTTGGCACTCCCCTACAGCTGATGCCAGCACCCCCTAAGCTCTTGCTGCCTAACAGGTTTGTGCCTGCACAGCTGCCAGATTCCAGCTAGCATTTCTTTCTCAGGCCCACCAAGGAGGGATTTCTCTAGAGGAGCCAGGGCTTGATTGCCTCAGAGTTCAGAATTCTGGATAGACACATATCATGTGGGATCTCTAAAATCCACAGTCAGATATGTGCATACAAGTAAACACAGTTCCACACACACTTTGCACTTCAAACTTCAATCCCAGATACGACTGCATCCCCCTCTCTCCTGACCCCAGCACATCTTCCAGGCTCTTAGCTCACTCTTACATCCTAAGTAGTAAGTCGTCTTCTTCCCTTAACACTTGCCCCTTCCTCCTCCTAAAGTTCAGCATTCTCACTCACTCCCCTATTCCCTAAGGTCCCACCCATGCAATCTGCATGTACACACAAGTACTCAGCCCTGTGCTCCTAACCAGCAACACACCCACTCCACTAGGCTGAAGGGAGTGTCTCTGGGAGCTGGGCAGCAAGCAGGGGACCCAAATGCAACTCAAAAATTGTTAGAAGAAAAAGAAAGGAGGGGGGAGGCATGTTTATAAATAGTGTCATGAAGAGTTTCCCCTTTATCCTCACCTCCTCTCCCCACCATCTTCCTTTTATCCGATTACCACCACCTTGCCCTAAACCATGGAAAGTTGGAAACTAATAGGAACACTTAATCATTCCAGGAGCCTCACACCTTCTAGCACTACCAAATCAAAACACCCCAGCCTCTGGGCTATGGCAGGGTACTTGTGGTACAATCACAGTTCCATAGCTGGGTTGTCCCAGCTGACAGTAGCATGCCAAAGGGCAGGTGTTCAAAGACCAGGGTTCTCCTGGGTCTTCCTCAGATGGGAGATTTGCAAAGAAGTTTTACCCCATTGCCTATTACATCTTGCTAAAGATGCCTAGGAAATCTCCTCTTAAGAACACAGAGGCCTTCAGTTGATACTTCATTTGAAACAACTTACCCAACACTGGACAGGGACATGAGAGTGGATTTAAAGTATTTACAGGGCTTACAGAATCCATTTAGCAGATGCCAATCACAGTGAATTCCTGAAAGGGAAGCACTTTGAGCCCTTTGCAAGTTGTTCTACACCCTTCCCTACCCTTACTTATCCCAGCACCAGGTTAGGACACTGAAGTTAAATTTAATCTTTCCCCAGCACTCTCCCACTGAGACCTCCAGACACAGCCTCAGCACTCAAAATACATTCCAATCTTACCAGCTAGAAGAAGCCTACAGCCTCTGATCCTTCCAGTCTTTCTGCACCATTCTTCTTTAGCCTATCCCACTTCCTCACACCTTTTACTTACCCATTGGTAGAGGGCAGCCCAGTGTGTAGAGCCTCAAATACCTAGGTTCCCTGGTTCTATTCACAACTTGAAACCGACTCACTGAGTGTCCCTAACCAACCTCTGCTCTCTGATGAAGTCTGATGCCTCAGTTTCCCAGTTCAATAAAGGGATAAATTCACACGCCCTCCCAGAGCTTCCTCCCTGGAGGGAAGTGAATGAAACTTAACGAGCTTGTGGCTGCCTCACATTCCATGCTCCCCAAAATAATGGCACCAGGCTAATGTTCAGAGCTATTATTAGAAAGGCAAACAGAGGTACTTCTATTTCTCAGTCCAACCAACCTAGTTACCCAGACCTCTCTCTCTCCAGGTGGGCCTCAAGCCACCAGGATTGGGCAGAACCTGAGTCAGGCCACATTCTTCTCTGCGCACTAGAAGACTTAAAGGAAATACCCGTAGAAACTGGGAAAGGCAGCCAAAGGGCAGGCTCCATCACATCCATAGGTTGTCTAATGAAGACTACAGTATTGTGAGAAAGGCAGAGAAAACCAGACAGAAAAATGTTCTGTGGCAGTAAAAGATCGATCCCAAGTAAAATATATAAAATCCAAAATAATGAGCATGGTTTTCTACCCATTTTATCTGAAAGGCCACTAACTGTTCTTTGTAAGGTGCCAATATCAAATATTAAGGAGTGATAGCTTCCTGAACTGTACAGAATGCAAAAGCTAAGAGGGCAGAGGCTAAGTTCACCTCATGAGGAATCAGATTTTCTGGGTTTCAATCTCAGATTTACTACCTTTTGGCTGTGCAACCCCGGCAGGATACTTAACCTCTCTGTGCCTTGATTTCTTCATCTGTAAAACAGAGACGATAACTGTCCTAAAAGTTTGTTGGGAAGACTACCTTGAGTTGATATGTTTAAAGCACTTAGTAAGTGTCCTATAAAAGTGTCTCTTTTGAAAAGAGAAAAAAAGAATACCAGAAATTAAAAATGAGACCAAGAGGTAAGAGTGGAAGCAGAAAGACAGCAATGGTTTGGATGGCAAAGCCTGCACTGAGTCAACAATGGTTTTCAGGATGTCACAACTCTCAGACTTTTCCTTTGAAGATAATATCACTCCAGTTGTAATACTAGGATCAGGCAAACTCCAAGGAGGAAGGAATGGAGAAATATCATCTCTTATCTTTTAGCAGGAACTAAGTGTAGTCATAAGACGTGATCTGAAAAATGGCACTCTCTAAATCACAGTTAATCCAACCCAATAGCCACCTGCTTCTAACTGATTCCATAAAGGCAAAGAGAGTTAGAGAAACTCAGTCCAAGCAAGGCCAGTTATGTGGCTGTGGTATACCTAAAGATGTTGTGATACAGTTCACTCTGAGCCATTTAAGAAGGTGCACTCCAGCATTAGGTAAAATACTTTGTAAGAAACAGGCTGCTGTTAACACCAGAGCAGTCTCTTTTTTAGGTGGGAGAGAAAGTTCTGGAGTCAAGAATCAAGAATCCAAGGGCGGTGCCTGTGGCTCAACAGAGTAGGGCGCCGGCCCCATATGCCGGAGGTGGCGGGTTCAAACCCAGCCCCAGCCAAAAAAAAAAAATTTAAAAAAAGAATCAAGAATCCTCCCCCTTTTGAGACTAGAGGTATCAGAAATGAAGCTTTATTAGATCTAGGAAAAAGTGCTCCCTATTGGAGACTGGACTGCCCCACTGCTTGAGATAACTGTCATGCGTACAGTCATAAAGGTTACTGCTGACCAGCGGGAGGCCAATCCTTTCCTCTCGGTTGGGCATTCTAACCACCATCTTCTCCAGGTCCTTAACACAGGAGCACCTGCTTCTAGAGGCCTACTAGAAATGTACTGCTAGAGGTCTCTAAGTAATTGACATAGAGTCTGAAAAGCACATAGGTACTTGTCTCCACAGACAAAACACAGAGATAGAGCAGCACCTGTGGCTTCAGTGAGTAGGGCGCCAGCCCCACATACTGAGGGTGGCAGGGTGGCACGTTCAAACCTGGCCCCGGACGAACTGCAACAAAAAAATAGCCAGGCGTTGTGGTGGGCGCCTGTGGTCCCAGCTACTGGGGAGGCTGAGGCAAGAGAATAGCCTAAAAAACCCAGGAGTTGGAGGTTGCTGTGAGCTGTGTGACGCCATGGCACTCTACCGAGGGCGAGGGCGATAAAGTAAGCCTCTGTCTCTAAAAAAACAAACAAACAACAACAAAAAAAAAACCAGAGATAGAGCCACACTCACCTAAATTAAGGAACATAATGTATACCATTCTTCCTTATCTGATATTCCACCACTAACAGGTAGCTTGCAGGATTAAGCAGATGTACTTAGGCCTTAGGTAGCTCACCTGTGGCCCAGAAAGAGAAAGGAGAAAACATGAAAGCCCATGTTGGATGAAGCCTCCCACTTGGACTTGCTATGATACAGAAGAGAAGGTATCTCTTAATAGCCAGGTAGAACAGCAGACACCTAGTCAGTGACCTCAGGTGGAAAGGCAAAGCTCTGCCAAAAAACACAGCCCACGCTCCACTAGGAGGATTTCCTGGCACCTTTTGCCTACTTTTTCTTAAGATTCTAGACTTTGATGATTCCCTATCTTATGAAAAAAACTTTAATGTAATATTCCAAAGACCCAGAACTGAACAAAAAACGGAAAGGGAAAGAATGAGACTATTAGGTGCCTTTCTAGGTGGAAACTCTCATGTATTCATCAGAGGTCAAATCTCTCCAGTGGTCAACTTATTTAAATGGAAGACTGGAAGAAAGTTGAACAGCAAATCTCCTATCTTCCTACCCAAAACTAAATTTTCTTAAGGAACTGTCAGCAAAGTATAAGAATCTTGCAGGAGACTGGGGCAGTGGGTACAGGGTGAGCATTAAGGAAGAACTTCCATCCAGGAATTAGCATTCCCCTGTACACCTTCTTCTTGCCTCAGGATACATGGGATTCCCATTTTCCCTTTGGGTAGAGGCATACATCAGCTAGGAACAGGACTGTCAGGACAGGAGGCCTCTTTGGTATCTGAGATAAGGTGAGTGGGGACAGACTGCTCTTCTTGTCAAGGGAGCAATAATGAAAGTGGACCGGAAAGAACACTAAGAAGACCCCAGCACACCCTAGACAAGGCCAAGACACAAGTTACTACTGTGACTTTAGTGAGAGCCCACTTTCCAGATGAGAAGACCCAAGGATGGACAGTAGTACAGGAGTCTGGCTGGGTTGTGTCAATCATAACTACACAGAATGGAGTTCTGAAAATGCAGCTACTTTCTGATATCCCTTTATCTTCGGCATGGAAACATCCACTGCCCAGAGACTTCAAATAAATCCCATCCCTGTTACTTCCCAAACACTAAGAAACCCATTTCTTGGAACCTCTGCGGAAAGATATTGTTTGGAATCCAAGAGCTTCCTCAGAACACATTTTCCAGAGGATTCTGAATTAGCACTTTACCTTCCCCAGCAATGAAACCCAAGATCCACCGTCTCAGCCCCTGCACCCACTAATGCTTAGACAAGGCACAGCGAAAATGAAAGGAAGCACTAACCTGTCTCCACGGTTCCCCCTGCAGAGGGAAGGAACCACCTGGTACTGGAGTTTGGGGTTGGAGGAATTCCCCTCTTCAGAGGCAGGTGATGAGTCTCATCCTCAGTGGCTCTTTCTGTACTTGGCTGTGCCTCCCAAGCTGGGGAGGTGAACTGGGTCCCCTGAGGATGAGGAGCCAAAGGAGGAGGAGGGGGAGGAGAAGGAGGCCCTACCTGAGGAAGGTGGCACACCCCCAACACCCTGCCAGTTACCCTGGGGAGGAGGGGAGGAGCCTCTCCCAACCAGGAGTTGTCTCCTCCCCCTTGGGGGAGTCCCCCTCCCCCCCAAACTGGCTCTGTCTGGAGTGGAGGGCTCTTTCTGACTGCTGGAGATCTGAGTGGAGGGGCTCTACCCCGTTCCACTGTCTAGGTCCAAGGAAGTTGAGGGGCGAGGTCGTGCCCTCTCCAGAAAGGCTGAAAGCCGATTCCTCTTCTTTCCCTGGAGTGCCCTTTGCTTCTGAACGTAAGAACTCTGCTCTGTGAGTACTGGTTAGGATGGAGGGTGCCTACTCCACAGGCATATCCCCCTTTCTCTTCGCCTCAAAAGTCCTGCACTGTTTAGAGTGCGTGTTTGGAGGACAGGAGGCACGATGGGGGTGGTCTCACTGTGCTTCCTGTTGGAAGACTCACCCCTTCCTACTTCTGGGGGTCTCCTCCCTGGCCAGTATGAGGTTTTTCCTCGCCTCTAGGAAGGAGAGACGCGTCCCCTACAGGGATCTCTTCTTTCCCTCACCCGAGTGGTAAGGACCTTCTCCCCAACAGGAGCAGAGGCTGCTCCAGTCCCCGCTCCCGCCTCCGCTCCTGGGGTGCCCCAGAGGGTGGGGTTTTCGTACTCCCCGCTCTCCCTGGGCTGGCCTGGGCAGCAGGGTCCGGGAGGCCGCGGCTCCCGACTCCCGTCACTGGCTACTGTGGCGACAGCGCCTCCAATAGTCCGGTCCGGTCCGCTCCCTTCAGCGCGTGGGGCTCCCCGCGCTGCCACCTCTCGGGCTCCGGCCAGTCCGGGCTCCCGAGGAGCCAGAAGGCGGACGGACAGTGTCAAGGCTCGGCTCGGGCTCGGGCTCGGCTCGGATCCGCTGCAGGCCCCGGCTCCTCCCCGGCCTCCGCGCCCCTCCCCCTCCCCCGCCCGCCCGGCCGCCGCCGCCACCGCCTCCCTGCGCGGGTTAAGGAGGAGCCGGGCGCCGCCGAGCCGCGAGCCGCGCGGTCAGCCCAGGAGTGCGCTCCGCGGGGAAGCCTTGGCCGCGCTTGCGCGGGGAAACGCCGCCGCGCTGCCTGGCGCGGGACGCGAGCTGCCCCTCGCTGTCCTCCAGCCTCCACCCGGCTGCTCGACTCGGAGCAGCCAGCTGTCTACCCAGGATGTCAACCCACTGCTGTCTCCATCCGGAGAGTCCCCTGTGCACATGAAAAGCTGTCAGTCCAGTTTACACACTAACTCTAGTAGCTGGCCTAGTCTTCATTCTACTGCATTCTATATGCAGATGAATATACCCAGTTTTCACAGGAATGTCTTTGATGGGCTTCTCCCCCAGTTTAAAAAGTGTCTTGGGGATTGAGTTGAAGTTTATGTTACCCTGATACCATTCTGGAGTTCAGTAAATGCTCCTGGAATGAGTAGATACTTAACGGGATAAAAGAGTATGAAACAGAGAAATACGCAACAGAAGGTCTGGGTCCGATTCCATGTTCCAGCTTTGTAAACTTTTGCGAGGCCCTTGTTCTCTGAAATCTTGGTCAGTGAGGAGGGGACCTCGATACTTGACCTGCTTACCCAGTAAGGCCATTTGTGACAGTGCTTTTGAAACTATATAGTATACAAAGGATACAAACATGGTGAATGAAAAATCATCCTCAAATTTTAAGGCAATAAAGCAAAACCAAGCCTTTTCTTCCTCCCCGCACTTCCAATATTCAGGTTAAAAGAAAATTTTTCCGTTCTTTGAGGCATTGACTCACCCCTCTATACAAAAAATTTGGCAGCAAATCTTTATTGCCATGTGTTAATATTTTGTTACGTTTCAACCCTTTTGGACATTTCTTTCTTTTTTTTTTTTTGAGACAGAGTCTCACTATGTCTCTCTCGGCAGTGTGCGTGGCGTCACAGCTCACAGCAACCTCCAAATCCTGGGCTTAGGCAATTCTCTTGCCTTGGCCTCCCGAGTAGCTGGGACTACAGGCGCCTGCCACGACGCCCAGCTATTTTTTTTGATGCAGTTCGGTCCGGGGATGGGTTTGAACCCACCACCCTCCCTTTATGGGGCTGGCGCCCTACCCACTGAACCACAGGCGCCACCCCAAAGGGCATTTCTTATATATGGAATTTGAAGGACAAGTGCGAGAGGTAATTTTTCTATGGAAAAATTATAATCACCTTTATGAAAATTTTGGAAAAATAAAAAGCTCAAGAAATGATTTGATTGTAATAAGATATTTGCTGCAGCATTCTTCATAAATAGAAAATTCCAAACAACTTGAATATCCAAAATAGAGTAAATTATGGTACATCTATATTATAGAATGCTAAGTAGCATTTAAAAGAGTAGCTGTAAGCTCAGCATGCCAGTAGCCCAGCTGCTAGGGCACCGGCCACATACACCAGGGCTGGCAAGTTCAAACCGACTGTAGCCTGCCAAACAACAATGTCCACTAAAACAAAAAAATAGCCAGGCGTGTGGCAGGTGCCTGTAGTCCCAACTACTTGGGAGTCTGAGGTAAGAGAATGTCTAAACCCAAGAGACGTAGAGGTTTCTGTGAGCTGTGACTCCACAGCAACATAGTGAGACTCAAAAAAAAAAAAGACAAAGAATAGCTGTATTTCACTCTGGGCAGTAGAATCAGAAGGGTGGTTTTTCTTTTTATGTCTTCTCTATCATTTAGATATTTTGCCATAGAAATATATCAGAGAACATCTTTTCATTTGTCTGACTATATTTGAGTGAGAAAATCGTGTTTTGAAAGTATGTATAATACAATCATATAGTTGTTTTTTAAAATATATATGTGTGGCTTGGTGCCCGTAGCACAGTGGTTATGGCGCCAGCCACATGCACTGAGGCTGGTGGGTTTGAACCCAGCCCAGGCCAGCTAAACAATGACAACCACAACAAAAAAATAGCCGGGCGTTGTGGCAGGAGCCTGTGATCCCAGCCACTTGGGAATTGCTTAAGCT
Organism: Perodicticus potto; assembly: GCA_963574655.1. Lineage (NCBI taxonomy): Eukaryota > Metazoa > Chordata > Mammalia > Primates > Lorisidae > Perodicticus > Perodicticus potto. The sequence continues at coordinate 12,494 of CAUYRH010087194.1, forward strand.
GGGCACTCTACAGAGGGTGTCATAGTGAGACTCAACTCAGTCTCAAAAAAAAAAAAAATGTATATATATATATATATGCATGTATGTATTTCTGTATGTACCTACACACACGGATATAAACCAAAAATGTAAGTTTATAGATTTTAATTTACTTCAATTTCTACTGTATCTATAATTCCTGTTTGTATGGATTTTTGCTTATGTGATTTTTAAAATTAAAATAAAACTGACAGGCGGCACCTATGGCTCAGTGAGTAGGGTACTGGCCCCATATACCAAGGGTGGCAGGTTCAAACCCAGCCCTGGCCAAACTGCAACAACAACAAAAATAGCCAGGCGTTGTGTAGTCCCAGCTACTCGGGAGACTGAGGCAGGAGAATTGCCTAAGTCCAAGAGCTGGAGGTTGCTATGAGCTGTGTCGCCATGGCCACCCACCAAGGGCGACAAAGTGAGACTCTGTCTCTAAAAAAAAAAAAAACATAGCCGGGCGTTGTGGTGGATGCCTGTAGTCCCAGCCTCTTGGGAGGCTGAGGCAAGAGAATTGCCTAAGCCCAGGAGTTGGAGATTGCTGTGAGCTGTGTGACGCCACGGCACTTTACCAAGGGTGATAAAGTGGGACTCTGTCTCTACAACAAACAAACAAACAAACAAAAAAACTGATAACCTTGGTTTGGGTTGGTTTGGGCCTAAGATAGCGAGTGGGGAAGCACTTGTATCCATTCTCCCTTTATTTTCTACTCAAGAGAGTAATACGGAGAAGGATTGCAAAAAACTCACATTACATGTAAATGTAAGCATCCACTTCTCTCTGTTTTATATATTTATGCATATATATAACATAAATCTATGTGTAAAATTAATTCATTTTTAGACAAGGTCTCACCCTGTTGCCCCAGCAAAAGTATGGTGTCATCATAGCTCATTGCAACCTCTAACTCCCAGACTCAAGTGATCCTCCTGCCTCAGCCTCCCAAGAAACTGGGACTACAGGCTGTACCACCATGCTCAACTAATTTTTTTTTCTTCTTTTTGTCACGAAGGGCTTTGCTATATTCCTCAGACTGATGTCAACTCCTCATATCAAGCAATCCTCTCACCTGACCCTCCTAAAGTGCTGGGATTATAAGTGTGAGCCACCATGTCCAGCCAGTTCTTATAGTTATTAAGTGTCAAAGTGGAGATTTGATTACTCTACATGAATTTTATTCACTATGCTTCATGCCTCTAATAAATGTTTCCAAATGTTTATTACGGCATATTAGTTCCCAATATTATGAAGAAGAGCTCTGCTTAAGATAGGACTCAATTGGCAGTGCCTGAGGCTCAAAGGAGTAGGGCGCCAGCCCCATATGCTGGAGGTGGCGGGTTCAAACCCAGCCCCGGGCCAAAAACTGCAAAAAAAAAAAAAAGATAGGACTCAAGAAGAATTATATAGAAAAATTCGTCAGGTGTTGTGGCACATACTTATGTTTCCAGCTACTCAAGAGGCTGAGGCAGGAGGATCACTTGAGCCTTGGAGTTTGAGGTTGCAGTGAGCTATGATGACATCATTGCACTTTAGCCTGGGCAATAGAATGAGATCCTATCTTAAATTTAATTAATTAAATAACTTCAAGAACTTAGGAAGTCACTCAACTGCTTTGTGACTCAGTTTCTTCATCAGTAAAATGGGTATAATATGTAGTAATAGTATCAATTTCAAAGTCTTATAGAGGGTTTGTATGACTTCATACATGTAGTGCATTTAGACAAGTGTCTGAAGGAGAGAGAACCTAGAAATTAACAGGGGCTTAAAAGATCTATCAACTTAATGCAATATATATGGACCAAGAGACATGTCCATCAAACACAGTACGTGGACCTTTGGGGGATCCTAATTAGAACAAGACAAGTGGAAAAAAAAAAAAGAAAACAGTTGGTAAAATTTCAGTACTAACAGAGCTGTCAAGCAATTATTGTTATATTTTAGGTGTTAATGGATTGTGTTATTGTTTTTTAAGGATCTTTATCTTTTAAAAATGAGTATTGAAGCATTTAAGGCCAGGTGATGGCTCACACCTGTAATCTCAGCACTCTGGGAGGCCTAGAGAATCCCCTGAGCTCGAGAGTTCCAACCTGAGCAAAAACAACGAGACCTCATCTCTAAAACAAAAAAAAAAAAAAAGAAAGAAAAAAGAAAAGAAACAGCCAGTCGTTGCGGCAGGCGACTATAGTCTCAGCTACTCTGAAGGCTAAGGCAAGAGAACTGCTAGAGTCCAAGAGTCTGAGGTTGCTGTGAGCTATGATGCCATAGCACTGTACCAGGGCAGCAAAGTGGGACTGTGTCTCAAAAAAACAAACAAACAAAAACAAATAAGTACTTAAATATTTAGAAATAAAAAGCCTGAAATTTGTTCCAAAATAATGATGGAGAACACTATAGTGATAAAAGATTGGCCAAACATTGCTTATTGCAGAATTTTTTAAAATATTATCTCATGTCTGTTTGAAATTTTATGACAATTTTTTAAATTACTGTTTAAAAATGCTGGAATACAGTAAGTATTTACTATTATATACTTTGCAGGTATAACATTGCCTAATGTTTGCTTACTTTTCACATTACGATGTGTTTTCGTTTACACTACATCTTTTAATATTCATACTAAACTTTGGAGGTTGGGAGTTATTACCTGAATTTACAAATGAGAAGACTGAACCAGAGCCAAGACCACAAGGCCCTGCAATATACAACCTCCGAAGGTAGTAGGGGGTAACCTGTAGCCACTAGACACAAAGTTCTTGCTACTTTTAATGGCTGTAGTGAGGTCTAGTGGAGAGACTAAATCAACTTACAAATGACTCAAAATATCAGAGACAATATGAGCTCCCATTTGCACGTGAGAAAAATTCTAAGTGCTATGTTATTTATTTACTTATTTATTATTTCAGATTACTATAAGGGTACGTATGGTTAGGGTACGTTGCTTGCATTTGTTAGGTAAAGTCCGAGTTGTAGTTGAGTCCTTCAACCAGGAGGTGTGCCATATACCCCTACATTGTACCCTTTAGGTGAGAGTTTTCCGACCCACTTCTCCCCCCAACTGCTACTTTGAAAGGCAATCTCGGGATAAAAGAACACAAGGGAAGAGATTAAATCTAAAGGAAAACGTCTCTGCATAGTTTGTATTTCCTTTACAAAGCTGTTTATTATTTAACATTTTCTGTATTAATTTTGTATCCTCTACCCAACCTGTTTAATTCCCCCTAAAAAAAAGACTAGAACTTAGCCGGGCGTTGTGGGGGGCGCCTGTAGTCCCAGCTACTCGGGGGGCTGAGGCAAGAGAATCGCCTAAGCCCAAGAATTGGAGGTTGCTGTGAGCTGAGTGATACCACGGCACTCTACCGAGGGCGATAAAGTGAGACTCTGTCTCTACAAAAAAAAAAAAAAAAAAAAAAAGACCAGAAATGGGCGCCCAATTGATTTAGGGCACCGGCCCCATAAACCCAGGTTGGCGGGTTCAAACCCGGCCCAGGTCAAACTCCACCAAAAAAATCGCCGGGCTTTGTGGAGGGCGCCTG